>OX451741.1:171435732-171669244 GCA_948472305.1 Vicia faba
AGTTGGTGGCGACTCTTGCTAAATCGAAACATTTTCAAACACAAATGCAAAACCTCAAGTCAGTTCTCCCATCGTATCAAAAAACTGGCGACTCTGCTGGGGAGAAATCTAAAAGTGGGGTTACCTTAGGGTTTAGATCACCTTTACATGCTTATCTTGTTTGACTTGATTGCTTTACACTTTGGTTCTTTTGTTTGGGTTTGAATCCTCTACCCAGATTTGAGAAACATTCATAGGTATATAGCAATACGTTGTGGAAACTGTGCGAGGTATACCGACATGGTCTAAGCAATATCTATATTAGTGCGACATATTTGTGGGTACCGGTAGCCTTTGAGTCAATCAAAGAGAATATGGGGCCGCTGAGTGATATCATGAAGCACTAATGGACTTTTAGAACCTTTACTTGACCATCTTAGCCTTTTAGGATGTAGTGAGATGATCGGCTTTGGTGCAGTCCAAAGTTGGTAGATACTCGATACTACACTCATTGAGGGTTGTTTTCTTGGAATATTTCGGTCGCCAGTAAAGTGGCTAAACTGAAACAATGAACACAAAAAATAATCCAGTTATATTGAGCTCCTTAGAAGCCGGTTAATATTTATAGGACAGGTTGAGCCAACTAAACTTCAAGAGGGTACTTACCTATGAAACCCCATGCAAGCCTAAACTAGGGACTTGTGTGACTTGATTGTACATATATACTTGTGCATAACATCATAAACATCATGAAGCATCATTTGCATCCACTAACCATTTCAAGGATTTAGGATTTTCATCTTTGTTCTTGTTTTGTAGGTTATGGATTCCCTTCGCAGGAAAACTATTCAGGTCAACCTTGTGAGAATTCCTCCACAACTCAAGGAGCTTGCTTCCAAGACTCTAGAGTATTCTCCATTCACTGAGAGACATGGTCGACTTCTCAACTTGGTCAACTCCAACACAAAGGAAGACATGGTGAAAGTTCTCTTTCAGTTCTTTAACCCCCTACACCACTGCTTCACATTTCCTGATTACCATCTAGTGCCTACTTTGGAGGAATTTTCTCAAATCTTGAGGATTCCTATTCTCTATTAACTACCCTTCAACGGTACGGAAAGAGATCCAAAGCCTGAAGATGTTGCTCAAGCCTTGCACTTGCAACCATCAGATGTCACAAGTCATTGGGAAACCAGAAGTGGTGTCAAGGGTTTCTTGGCAAAGTTCCTGTTTGAGAAAGCTCAAGAATGTTGGAATTATCTAGACCTGAAAGCTTTTGAGGAGATTGTAGCTCTTCTCATCTATGGGTTGGTCTTGTTCTCAAATCCTGACCAGTTTATAGATGTCAATGCTGTCAAAATCTTCATGGCTCGCAACCCGGTGCCTACATTGCTTGGAGACATCCTCCACTCTTTTCACACTCGAACAATGAGGAAAAGAGGTGTTCTCATGTGCTGCACTCCTCTACTGGTAAGATGGTTTATTTCTCATCTTCCCCAATCAGTCTTGAAGAATGAGCAAGGCTTGAGGTGGTCACAACGGCTGATGACTCTTACACATTCAGATGTTCATTGGTGTTGATCCAGAGAAAATGTTATCATCATTGACCGTTGTGGGGAATTCCCTAATGTCCCTCTACTTGGAATTAGGGGAGGCATTACCTACAACCCCTGCTTGGCTCTGAGACAGTTTGGGTATGCCCGAAGGGATGGCCCACATAACATGTTGATTCTAGACTTGGTGTTTGAGTTCGACAACGATGATCAAGGACTTCGACAAAGGTTTACCCGAGCTTGAAGGACGCCCAACAAGGTGGACAGTAAGACCTTGGGACACAAGAATTCCATCCCCCTTGAGCCTTACCTCAAGTGGGTACGAACCCACGCCCAAAGTCTTATGATGTCTTACCCCTACATTTTCCCTGTGATTAAAGAGCCTGTTAAGGAAGGAGAGGTTCCATACACCCTCCTACATCCTGACATGCCGACATCACTCGAAGGTTTGCAAAGGAGTTGGATACAGCTCAAGGGAGAACGCGATACTTTTGAAGCCCAATTCTACACCAGCGAGAAAAAGGTTTTAGAACTCACTAGTAAACTTCATGAAGAGCAGACTCTCAAAACCTACATTGCACCAAAGAGGATGTGCAACGTCTTTTTACTTTAGAATTTTGTATTATTTTGCCCATGGGGCATTGATGTACTAACAAATTCTATCTTATTAATATGACGTGTGTTCTTTTTTTTTTGTTTAAAATAAATTTGAATTTCTGAATCCTTGAAAGAATTACATGAATACATTTCATTCATCATATGCATAAACAGATCTTCACACCAAGTTTCCTCATCTCTCTGCTGTTTATTTCAGCAAGATGGATATTGAACAAATGGTCAAAGACTTACAAGCTCAGAATTCACAATTCCAACAGTTGCTCATGACTTTGGCTAAGGGTCAGGAGGAGCTCAAAACTCTGTTAGAGAAGGAAAAGGAGAAAAAGAAGAAGAAGAGAGTTGGTGTGGCTACCTTGGGCAGAAGATTTGAAGGTCAAGCCAGAAGGGTCCTAGATTTCCCATCAACATCTGAAGAGGGTGAAGGAAAGGGTAAAGTAGCTGCAGTGCCATATCATTATGAAGCTGAAGAAGAGGAAGATGAGGATTACTCAAAACAACAGTATCCTCCTGCAGATGAAAAATACAAGAACTTGGAAGAAAGTCTGGAAGCTATGGAGTTACAGAGAGTGCCTGGGCTGGACTTTGAAGAGTTAGGGTTGGTTTCTGGAATTGTAATCCCTCCCAAGTTTAAGGTGCCTCTTTTTGCTAAATACGATGGGGTGTCTTCCCCAAAGATGCACCTACGGTCTTATGTCAGGAAAATTCAACCATATTCTTCTGTCAAAGACCTGTGGGTCCATTTCTTCCAGGACAGCTTGCCGGGGACGCAGTTAGATTGGTTCTACCAGCTAGAGAGGTCTGACGTTCATAATTGGGAGGATTTGGCTGCTGCCTTCTACAAGCAGTATTAATACAATGCGGACTTAGCACCAACCCGTACTCAATTACAGAGTATGGGCATGGTCTCAAATGAAGGCTTCAAAGAGTATGCCCAGAAATGGAGAGACTTGGCGGGACGAGTACAACCACCTATATCTGAGAGGGAGCTAGTAGACATGTTCTTGGGGACTCTGTCAGGTCCTTTCTTTAATCACCTGATAGGAAGTTCGTCTGCGGGGTTCACCGAGTTAATTCTAACTGGTGAGAGAGTTGAAGCCGGAATCAAGAGCGGGAAAATTCAAAAATATACATCTTCTTACGCTACCATCAAAAAGCTTTTTCCATCCAAGAAAGAAGTCCATGCTGTCTACTCCCAAAGAGGTCAAGGAAGAGTTGAGCGCCGGCCAGCGGTGGGGGCTGTAATGATTCAGAAGTCTGCAGCTGATCAGCCCAGAAACAATCAACCAAGAGCCAACCAAGCAAGGGTGGAAAGGCCTGTACGGTAATTCACCCAGATAAACATGACTCCTGCTCAGGTTCTACCCCATCTCTTAAAGTTAAACCTTGCCAGTCTGAAAGAGGCCCCGAAGAATCCGAATACAACTTCTCCTTTCTACCATTTGAACGCCAAGTGTGCTTATCATTCAGGGAGTATAGGGCACGACACCAACAATTGTTGAATTTGCTGAAGGCTGGGATTTTCCCAGGTTGTGAAGAAGATTGCTGCATTTGTTCATCCTTACCAACCGACTGCCCATTGTTGAAGTTAGGCATCCAACGCCTAATGGATAACCAAGAAATCCTTTTTGAAAAGACTCCTGTTACACCGACTCCTGTCAATGATGTTTCAATAATTACCATATCCGCCAATCTTTCCAAGGTCTCCAAAAGACCTGTTAAGATTACATCCGCTTCGAAGATTGCACCTTTGAAGATAACCATGCCCGGGCTCGTCCCGTACAAGTCTGAAAAATCAATATCGTGGAACTATGGTGGAGAGATCTACTACCACGGTATTAAACAAATTGAATCAACTGAAGAGTGTTCTAATGAAGAGACTTCCGACATTGAATCAATTGAATTTTCTCTCCAGAGATTGCGCCTCCAAAGGCAATCTTTGGACCCTCAAATTCTCCTAAGGTTACCCCTGTGCCGGTCAACATATTTGCGAGAACCCCAATTATTGAAGAAGTTGTAACTCATGTGGTTGTCCCCTCTACTGCTGTTGATGATAGAGGGAAAGGGATCCAAGAAGCGCCCGTCAGGATGACGGCTCGGCCATTGGTCATCCCTGAGACTTCTCAAAAAGAAATGGAAGAGATTTTTAAAATAATCAAGAAAAGCGATTATGATGTTGTAGAACAACTGGGGAAAACCCCCTCAAAGATCTCTATGTTGGCCCTGCTGATTTGTTCCGAAGCTCATGCTAAAGCCCTAATCAGATTCTTGAAGACAGCCCACGTGCCACAAGAAACCTCCGCGGATCAGTTCCAGGAATGTGTATCTAGCTTAACAGCTGACAATGGTCTAGGATTCTCCGATGCCGATTTAACATCGAAAGGGAGAAAACATAATGACACTTTGCATGTCTCGGTGGAATGGAGAGGGACTACTCTAGCACACGTTCTGGTAGACACTGGTTCGTCTTTAAATGTTTTTCCGAAGAAAGCCTTGGATAGACTGGATTGTGAAGGCTTAACCCTGAAACCCATTAATATAACTGTCAGAGCCTTTGATGGTTCTAAAAGGATGGTCCACGGGGAGGTGGACATCCCGATTAAAGTGGGAACTGAAACCTTCGACTCCATATTCTATGTGATGGACATCCGTCCTTCCTATTCTTGCTTGTTGGGAAGACCTTGGATTCACAATGCTGGAGCCGTCACTTCTTCTCTGCATCAAATGCTCAAGTACCCTGTCCAGGGAAAATTATAATTGTTCATGGCGAAGAGGAATACATGATAAGCCATCTAAATTATTTCCGCTATGTAGAATTGGATTGTGAATTCATCGAAACCCCTTTTCAGCATTTTGAAGAGGTAACTCAGGAGATTGCGGCAACCAAAACAGTGTCTTCTGTACCCATGATTACCAAACATGTGCCTCGGATGTCATCCCTCAAAGATGCAAAGGTTGTGATTAAAGAAGGAGGAAGCACAATCTGGGGGAAGCTTCCAGACTTTCCTTACAAATCAGATAAATTCGGCTTAGGGTTCACATCTTCTACTCAAAAGGTTGTCCGTCGCGCCCGTGCAGGGAGGCCACCAGTAAAGATCACCCATCATGGAGTCAATGCTTTGGAGGATGGTGAAGAGGAGAGCAGCCTAGAAGACTGGATTTTCCCTATTGTTGGCGCAGGACTGTGCAATTGGGAAGCAAAAGACTTTGTTCCAATTACTTTCATACCGCAGTAATTTATCTTTCAAACATTTCTATTGGTTTGTAATAATTCTCAAACAATTCGTACACTTTTAACCTTGTGCCTTACCCGAGGCACATAGGTCCATTTGTAAGGGTTTGATTTTTCATCTTCATATGCCATTTTAATGAATCATGGACGTTTTCACATATAAACTTTTGTGTTCATTTTCTTTCTTTTTACATTTTATTTGTTTAAAGGTGGCTATCCCTTACACACACCCACACTCACAAATGCAGGTACCCTTCCATCCCGGATTCCATGGGTAACAATTCTGCTATGGCCTTCAGTGACTCTGAAGATCTGGTCTACCATGCTGAATACGAAGGTGATGAAGATTGTGAGGTGCCGGGAGAGTTGGCTAGACTGCTACAACAGGAAGAACGGGTTATTCTACCTCATGAGGAGTTGTTAGAGACAATCAACTTGGGTACTAAGGAAGACAGAAAATAAGTCAGAGTGGGTACCAACCTAGAGCCAAGTGTCAAAGAGCGCCTAATTCAGCTACTGAATAAATATGTTGAGATCTTCTCTTGGTCATACGAAGATATGTCGGGACTCGATACAGACATTATGGTTCACCGTCTCCCTACAAGAGAAGATTGTCCACCAGTTAAACAGAAAGTTCTCCGCATGAGGCCCGACATGTCGGAAAAGATCAAAGCCGGAGTTCTGAAGCAGTTCAATGTTGGGTTTCTCGCTGTTACTTCCTATCCATAATGGGTTGCTAACATTGTGCCCGTGCCTAAGAAGGACGAAAAAGTCAGAATGTGCATGGATTACAGAGACTTAAACAGGGCTATCCCTAAAGATGACTTTCCAACCGCACATTGACATCTTGGTTGATAATACAGCTCAGCACAAGGTATTTTCTTTCATGGACAGATTTTCAGGTTACAACCAGATCAAAATGGCACCTGAAGACATGGAGAAAACTACTTTTGTTACACAGTGGGGTATGTTCTGCTATAAAGTGATGCCATTCGGACTGAAGAATGCTGGGGCAACCTATCAACGCGTCATGGTAGCTTTGTTTCATGATATGATACATCATGAGATTGAAGTCTACGTAGATGACATGATAGCCCGATCACAGGCGGAAGAAGAACACCTCGACCATTTGCAAAAGCTGTTTGTCAGGTTGAAGGAGTACAAGCTCAGACTGAACCCTAACAAGTGCACTTTCGGAGTCAGGTCCGGTAAACTCTTGGGTTTTATTGTCAGCAATAAAGGCATCGAGGTTTATCCTGCCAAAGTCAAAGCTATACAAGAAATGCATGCTCCTCGCACTGAGAAGGAGGTCAGAGGTTTCTTGGGACGCCTAAACTACATTGCTAGGTTCATTTCTCACCTAACATCTACCTGTGAGCCCATCTTCAAGTTGTTGAAGAAAGATCAGGTGGTTAAATGGAACGATGACTGTCAAGTTGCTTTCGATAAAATCAAGGAGTATTTTCTAGAACCTCTTATCTTGATGCCACCCGTCGAAGGAAGGCCGTTAATCATGTATCTGACCGTTTTGGAGAATTCAATGGGGTGCGTACTGGGCCAACATGACGAGTCTGGCCCAAAAGAGCATGCCATATTACCTTAGCAAAAAGTTTACCGACTGTGATACCCGATACTCACTGCTCAAGAAAACTTGTTGCGCTTTGGTATGGGCTGTTTGCCGGCTAAGGCAGTATATGTTGACTCATACCACTCTGCTGATATCTAAGATGGATCCGATCAAGTACATCTTTGAGAAGCCTGCTTTATCTGGAAGAATAGCTAGATGGAAAATGATTCTGACTGAATACGATATCCAGTACACGACCCAAAAAGCTATAAAGGGAAGTGTACTAGTTGACCATCTGGCTCATCAAGCTGTCGAAGATTATCATTCCATGAAGTTTGACTTCCCCCGACGAAGACATTATGACCTTGGACAACATTGAAGATTTCAGACCATATGACGGACCTGAACAAGGATCCCGATGGACCCTATACTTTGATGGTGCCTCTAATGCACTTGGCAACGGTAACAGTGTTGTGCTCATTTCACCAGAAGGTTGCCATACACCTTTCATCGCCAGAGTTTGCTTCAACTGTACCAACAATATGGTCGAGTATGAAGCTTGCATATTTGGTCTCAAGGCTGCTATAGACTTGGGAATCAAATCTTTGATTGTATTTGGGGACTCAGCTTTGGTCATCAGTCAGATCGAAGGAGAATGGGACACTAAACATCTGAACCTCATCCCTTACAAAGAACGTGTCTTGACATTGTTACCACATTTCGAGCAGATTACCTTCGAGCACTTCCCGCGAGAAGAAAATCAGCTAGCAGACGCTCTAGCTACAATGTCATCCATGTTTAAACTTAACTAGGATAATGAGGCTCCCCAAATCACCATTGAACGGATGGAAGAACCTGGACATTGTCACGAGATTAATACCGAAGAAGTAGTGGACCGACCTTGGTTTAACGAAGTGAAAAGGTATCTCGAGGCTCAGGAATACCCTGAAGGAGCTTCAGTCAACGTCAAAAAGTTCTTAAGGAGGTTCTCGGCTAAGTTCTTCCTGAGCAATGGTATCCTATACAAGCGTAATCATGATTGGATCCTGCTCCATTGTGTGGACAAGATTGAAGCTGAATAGATCATGGATGAACTGCATAATGGTACCTTTGGCACTCACTCTAGCGGGCATACAATGGCTAAGAAGATTCTACGGGCAGGCTATTACTGGTCTACCATGGAAGCTGACTGCTATCAACATTCCCGGACTTGTCACAAATGTCAAATCTATGCTGACAAGGTACATATACCTCCAGTTCCTCTCAATGTCTTAACAGCTCCTTGGGCATTCGCTATGTGGGGAATCGATATGATTGGAGAGATCAAGCCTACAGCTTCCAATGGACACCGCTTCATTCTGGTGGCCATTGATTACTTTACCAAATGGGTCGAAGCAGCTTCCTTCGCCTCCGTTACAAAGAATGTGGTTGCCCGCTTCATCAAGAAGAACCTCATTTGTCGGTACGGTATCCCCGAAAGGATCATCACTGACAACGGTACAAACCTGAACAACACTATGATCACCACCTTGTGCGAGCAGTTCTAGATTCAATATCACAATTCATATCCCTATCGGCCGAAGATGAACGGTGTCGTCGAAGCTGCGAACAAAAATATCAAGAAGATCATACAAAAGATGACAGTCACCTACAAGGACTGGCATGAGATGTTACCATTTGCTCTCCACGGGTACCGTACCACGGCACGTACATCAACTGGGGCAACACCCTATTCTTTGGTATATTGCATGGAGACTGTTTTACCTATTGAGGTTCAGATTCCCTCCTTGAGAATCATGAAGGACGTTAGTTTGAGTGAAGACGATTGGATTCAGACCCGACTTGATCAACTTAACTTGATTGATAAAAAGTGACTTACTGCTGTTTGCCACAATCAGACGTATCAAAAACGGATGATCAAGGCTTTCAACAAGAAAGTCAGGTGACAAGTGTATCAGATCGGAGATCTTGTAATCAAGCGGATCATCTTACCGCAAAGTGATCCCAGGGGCAAATGGACTCCAACCTACGAAGGACCATTTGTGATAAAAAAAATCTTTTCTGGTGGGGAAATGATATTAACAACCATAGACGGCGATGACCTGCCGCACCCCGCGAACGCAGACATAGTCAAAAGATACTACGCATAAATAACCCGCTAGGTTGACACACCTAGGCAAAAAAAGGTCATCCCGATGAATCGAAAACCCGAAAGGGTAGTTCAGGCAAAAATTAGGGATAAATAAAAATTTTGTACACCCGGAAAGTTGAAAACCCGAAAGGGAGACTTGGACAAAAAAGGGTTTCCCGGTGGATCAAAAACCCGAAAGGGCGGTCCAGGAAAAAGTTAGGGAATTAAAGCGTATGACTATGTCTCGTCGGATCACTTAAAGGACAATCTCTTCACAGAAAAGCTCCGGGCTTCTGATCAACTCAATCATCTTCGGATGAAGAAACGAATGGACAAGATATTCGGAGTTACGAAGGCTATAGGAGAATGGGAACCCCATGGAATTTTCACACATGGCCATCTTTCTTTGTATAAATTTTTCTCATTTTTATGACAACATTCTCTTACTAGGATGTCTGTCTCCTTTGTACAAAATACTTACACAAAGTTAATACAAAGATACTTAAAAGTGCAGAAAATTATTTATCTTTTCTTTTTTACACTTGTGTTTTATTTGAAAACGTCCAATGATTTATTAAATGAGCATATGCATTTGAATATAATCACTGTTTACAAATAAATGAAATGGGAAAGAATAATTACTGATAGGTTGAAATTATAGGAAAACGTCTTTAGACTATTCCAAGAGAAAACCCCTGCAGTACATCATTAAGATCCTCAACGGAGCTAAAACCTGGTAATACATATCCCCAACGGAGCTAAATTTCAAAATCCCCATCAGAGTTAAAACTTCAAACTCCCAATCCCCAACGGAGCAAAACCTTTGAACTACAGACCCTCAGCAGAGATGAAACCTTCTTCCCTAGTCGAGTCAAATTTCCAACTGTCAATCCCCAACGGAAACCATCCAATTTCCCCAGCAAGTTTATCTTAAAGCCTGGAAATCAACCAGATAACAGTTAACTTTTATACCCAACCTAGGATAACTTCCCAGTAGAGTGGCATACAACCCAAACTCCTGAACTTTTTCCAAACAGGAATAAGCTTTTTCCCCAGAGTCCTGAGCTTACTCTCCAGCAGTATAGCTACTCCCCAGCAGTATAGCTACTCCCCCAGAGCTTTCCTTACTCTCCAGCAGGAAGCCTTCTTCCCCACAGAGTTTTTACTCCCCAGCAGAATGAAGATTCTCATTCTTAATTCCCCAATAAAGTTGCCAGAGTCTTCATTACTCCCCAGCATGAATATGTCAAAATTTTTAATCCCCTGCAGATCGAAGATTCTCATTCTTGACTCCCCAGCATGAAGTCCCCAAGGATTTAAATTCCCCAGGAGATTGAAGATTCTCATTCTTAGTTCCCTGCAGAAATCATCAGAGTACTCCCTATTCCCCAGCCGAGTAAGGATTCCCGTTATTTAACCCCCAGTAGAAGTCTTCAAGGTTCTCTGGATTCTCCAAGCAGATTTCTCAGACAGTACCTGGCATTACTTCCCCAAGCAGAATTTTTGTCAATACTCCAACTTCAAGACGTAAAGGACTCTCACATCCCCACAGAAGTTGTCAGGATTTTTCCATCCCCAACAGTCACCAAGGATTTCTCATCCTCAGCAATCAAAGATTTTGAATCTCCAGCAACGGACCAGGATTTATTTTCCCCGGCAGCAGTCCAGGATTTTATTATCCCCGGCCGTCAAGGATTTATTTTCCTCAGCAAGACAGCGAATCAGCTTACATGCACATCCATTACATTCATATATCATAAACATTTAATAAAACACATTTATTGCATCATACATTTCATGCAACATAACTTTGTGTTCAGCTAACATTTTACCCTTTTCAGGATAAAATTAACAGCTATCATTAACGATGTTCAAAGATTTCAGATACAGTACGGACACACTCCAGACACGGAAGTCATTTTGTTACTCATTCAGATCTCTTATTCAGATACAGTAAAGATACACTCCAGACACGGAAGTCATTCTGTTACTTATTCAGAATTCCAAGTCAAGATACAGTACGGATACACTCCAGACACGGAAGCCATTCTTTTACTCATTCAGATCTCTTATTCAGATACAATAAAGATACACTCCAGACACGGAAGTCATTCTATTACTCATTCAGAATTCAAAGTCAAGATACAATACAGATATGCTCCAGACACGGATGCCATTCTGTCACTCATTTAGACTTCAACAATCAGATACATATTAGATACGCTCCAGACACATAAGCCATTCTATTTCTCATTCAGATTCAACTATCAATTTCAAGTTCAGATACACTCCAGACACGGAAGTCATTCTGTCACTTATTCAGATCTCAGTTACAGTTCAGATACACTCCAGACAAGGAAGTTATTCTGCTACTCATACAGATCTCAACTCCAGATACAGTCCAGATATGCTCCAGACACGGTTTCCATTTTGTCACTCATTCAAATGTTTCCCCGGCTCAGATACACTCCAGACACAGAAGTCATTTTGTCACTTATTCTGACTTTTTCCTAGCCCAGAGATGCTTCAGACACGGACGATATTCTGTCGCTTAATCAGATTTCAGACTCAGATACAATACAGATACAATCCAGACACGGAAGTCATTCTGTTATTCATTTAGATTCAAATACAGTTACAGCTCAGCTACGCTCCATACACGGACGCCATTCCATTGCTCATACAGATTCATTCTCCAGATACATTTCAGATACGTTCCAAACGTGGATACCATTCTGATACTCATTCTTTTGACTTACAACTTACAACTCAGCAAACATTCTTGGATGGCATCTTTAATCCCATCTCCGACAAGATTCTTTCACCTCTCCAAATGGCATCTTTAAGCCCATTCCCTCAACTATACTTTGACGAGTGCAAATTTTCGGGCACTCTAGTGTCCAATCATCTTTTACCTTCGAGTCACAAACGACAAAACTCGTCAATCTAACTCTTCAGGTTCAAGAAGATTGAACAGGGGTAGCTGTTGTACTCCAAAATTTTACCTCTCATTTCATCAAGATTTCCCCTCACAAGACTCTTTGGACTCAAGACCAGATTAGGGTTTGCTTAGCTCAAGACATCTTCTTGCACTAATGACCTGAAATTAGGGTTTGAGTTTGCACAGGGATTTTTGGACTTTCAATGCTCAATGTTACTTTCATACTTCATGTTGGACTCCTAATATTGCTCATACCAAGTTTCAAGCCTTGAATCAAATTTTTGCCCAGTTAATTGGACAGTTGACCTAAAAATCAGTTGTATTGGGGAAAAAGTCAATTGTGGCCAATTTACAGTCAAACCTCATAATTTTTGATCCACATCAACATTATAGACTCATATGAACAATTTTATCAAGTTTGGACCACAACTCCTCAAGAAATTTGATCAGATCATCAAAAGGGCAAAATGGTCAAAATTAGGGTTTTGACTATAGAAGGGCAATTTCTGATTTTTCACCTGGCCAATGGCAAATTGGGTTCAAACATGGTTTCAAGGAATCAATGGCATAATCTTGACCTAATCACAAGGTTCAAAATATCTCAAATGCATTGTGTGATCGGTGGATCTGGAACTGACTGTTTAACGCTGGTTCGCGAAATGTCGCGGAAGCAAGAGTCGCCACCGTCTTTTATTTTCTCCAAATGGAAAGGACAAAAGCACAGAAAAATTCCTTAAAGAGATTGCTCTCGGTTCGGGAGGTAGATTATAGAAAGGGAAGGTGTTAGCACCCTTTCTATCCATGGTTATCCATGGGCTCTTAGATACTTGCTCATTGTGTTTTCAAAAATGATTTGCTTGCTTTTCAATGTGGGTTTTAAAAAGTTTCTTTGAAAGATTTCAGATCGACTCTTGTGTCAGAGTGTTTGAAAACTTGTTTTTGAAAGCTTTTAGAAAATGTGTTGGTGTGAAAAGTATTTTTGAATTTTGTTTGAAATTAGAGCAAGTATCTAGAGTCGTCTACCTACCCTAAGGAATTCGTCTGTGTAAATGTCCTTTAAAGTAGTGCCATCCCACCATTGAGAGGTAGGTAGCACCACCCTTGGAGGTGTTCGGGTCAATTCGATTTTGAGGGACATGGTGATCACCAGAGCAATGGGAAGACACCTTAGAAGCTACCCTCATGCCAGGTTCCCGGATCATGAGGACTTACTAAGACGTCCTCTACTCGACGATCACCTTTCGAGAGGCAACAGTGAGGCGTACCCTAGGGGTGGTGTGTGCGAATCGTGTGTCATGTTTCAGTTATTTGTCTTGTCATGTTTGTTGTGATCTACGCTTGATTTTATTAAGACATTCATTATTTCATGCTTGGTTAACAGTTAAATATTTTGCGAGGAAATAAATCTAAGCTATTACAAATGGCGCGGGTCCACATCGCCAAAATTAAACCGGACCCGATTTAGCGGAAAAATAAATACTGCGAAGAAATAAAGTGCGAAAAGTAAAGTTACATGGCTTAGGGGCAATTACATAATTATAATTAAACGACAGAAGATAAATGCGCAAATTAAATAATTAAAACGAAACTAGGGCGTTGGGCCCTTTTGCAAATAATTAAAATTAATAAGAATTAAAAATTGAATGATTAAATGTTTTTGTTATTTTTTGTGTTTTTTAGATTTAATGAGAAAAAGGAATTAATTCAATTAAATTAAACGGCAAACCCTAATTCTAATACTTTTATTTATTTATTATGAAAGAATTAAAATATGATCTAAATTAAAACCTAATTTATTTATGCACAATTTTTGATTTATGAAAATAACTAAATAATATTATTATTCTAAAAAAAGGGAAAATATTAAAAGGAATAAAAATATCAATTAACCTAATTCTATTTTTTTGGATTTTTTTGTTATGAAAAAAATATAAATTAAACCTAATTTGAAACTAGTTTATTTACATGCTAATAAAAATGATTATAATAAAATAGATATTATTTTTTGGTCTTTTTCTGATTTTTATAATGTTTTTATATTTTATAGAAAAAATAAATTAATTGAATTAAGACAATAAAATAAATAAATAAAACAACAAAAATAAAAGTGAGAAGAAAAATATAAAATGCAAACCAGGGTGGGGTGTTGCCCCAAATAAGGAGGTATAGATCTGAAAAGCCTGGCCCAATTGAATTTGAATTTGCTGACTTTTCATGATTCCATATGATGCGTTTGACCAGGCGTACGCTGCACCCTGAAGCTTGGTCATTGATCTGATCGTTGTGGACGCGTGGCTAATGGATGAGGAGGACGTATGGTAGTACCCCCATAATAGCGCTGCATATGAACAATTATTGAAAAATAATAGTGAATGTTTGCCAGACCTGGGACTTGAACCCAGGTCTTGAGGATCATTCATGTCACGTGCTACCAACTGTGCCACTTGCGTTTCATTTAACATATAATATCAAACAAATAAGAAAAAGCAAGATCAACGCATAATTATTAAAACGCGCGTGAATTCAAACTGGCCTGTCTCCGTGTGACAACTCATCGTCTCTTTCGTTTTCTGAAACATGAAGGACGATGGCAACGGTTTTTTGATCGTTGCTTTAGGGGACTTAGAGGAAAATAGCGACTAGCCCCTCGTCGCTCATAAATTGAGCGCGAGGGTGCCAACTTCTTCGTCTGGATGAGCTGAGCGCAATGGTGGTATTGGGATGGTCCAATTTTTCCCCTAGTAAGAACCCCCAATTTGAAGCTCAAGAAAAACCTAATATTCAGTCATGGCATAATCTCATATGGTACAGAAAAACGCAATTAAATATGAGGGTTAGCTTTGAAACTTCAACATGAACAAGAATCAACAAACAAAATTCATAAAAAATGCTTAGAATATGATATGTGTTCAAGAATTTTGTGCTGTACAGTTTGAGGTCGTGATACCGTTTCAAGGCGTTTTGCTTGTTGTTTTTGATTGAGAAACACTCAATGATGTCTCAGGATGCTAATGGGACAAGAATTGAGGTCTGAATCGAGCTTGAAACTGGTTTTCAGTGTTTGAGTTTTTGTGAAAAATTTTCAATATGCAATGCTTGTTTATGCGCAGCTTCCAGTCTAATGGCATTAGGGTTGTGATGCTGAGTATGTATAGAGCATGTTAGGTCAAAAAGATTGAATAAAATCCATTGAATTCATTGTTTGAAGATTTGATTTGCTTAATATCTTTTCCAATCTTTTTTTATGTTGTTTTTGTTCAATCATGATCCAAATCTCATCCAAATTTGCCTAATTGGGATATGCACGAAATATTATGAATAAACATGCATGAAAAGATTTTTTTAGGTTAAGTTTGATATTTTTCATATATTAAAATCATTTAAATGAATATAAATTAATATTAATTCAAATAAATAATTAAAAAATATGAGAATACTTCCCTTTGGGCCTAGTGGTCGTGCATAGGCTTGGCATGAAGAAATTTGGAAGGAAAATAGGCCCATTTGCATTTTTAGGCCTTTTGCATCAATGTTGACTTTCAAAATTTTCCAAAAATTTCCCAACTTCCACAAGGCATAACTTGGTCAATTTTTAAGCTTTTCACATGTTCTTGGACATTTTGGAAAGGTCTTTGAGTCCTTTAACCAATGCCTTTGGTCCCATGTCATTTTGATTTACCAATCTCAAGTTATGGCCTTTGACTTAAAGTCACTTTTTGTTGACTTTTGAAAATGACCTATAATGTTGAAATTGATAACTTTTTGTGAGAGCATTTCTTGGACTTGGACCATGAAGATGAATTGTAGGAAATGTCTTTCTCTTCAAAATGAGCTTTGGATGGAATTTTTCTGATAATCCATGTGAAAGTTATGCCCTGGTCAATTTCAGTTGACTTTTTCAGCTGTCCAAATATAGCAACTTTTGCATCTTTGATGATTTCTGAGCCAAATTTTGAGAATCATGATCAAGCATTGATCAAATGATGTTTGTGGCTTCAAAATGATATGTTGACCAAAAATTTGAACTTTTGACTGTCAAATGACCATTTTGCCCCTACAGTTGACTGTAGTGCAATCTAGGGTTTTGACTGTGCAATTTTGAGCTGAATGCCTTGAAACTTGATATGAGGATACTTGACCACATTTGTAGGCATGTGAGACTTGATTGGGCCTTTGAAAAGTTCATTTGCTTGACCAGAACTCAAACCCTAGTTTTGACTGTATAGGAGTCAGTTGAGCTGCACAACCCTTGGGGAATTTTGTGACCTTGATTTGGCAATTTCTTGATGAATATGGGAGGGCAAATTTTGGGGTACAACAGTTGCCCCTGTTCAATCTTCTTAGACCTGAGGATGCAGATTGGCTGACGTGCCTTTCGTAATCCGAGGGTAGAAGATGATTGGACACTAGAGTGCCCAGAAATTTGCGCTCACATAGTAGCAGTGATGATGAGGGAATGGGCTTATAGATGCCATTTGGATGTTGCTTGGATAGGATGATGGGCTTATAGATGCCATCTGGATGTTGATCGCGTAAGAGATTCCTTAGCGAGAACCTGCATACCTGCAAGAGAGAAAATGAGTACCTGACACGCTGCAGGAGCTGATTTTAGATGCTTGATATAGATATGTCCTGACTGGTTACAGGAGCTGGGTCTGGAGCTTCAAACGCTGATGAATGAACCAGGGATGGTTACTGCCTTAGCCTGGATGGTAAGAGAATCCTGAATGATTTCAACCTCAACAACGCTCGTTGAGAAAATTTTGATGAGAATTACCGTCTTCGCAGTGTCAGGAAGAGAACCAAAGGACATTATAATCTCAAAGGGAGTCACCTTACTCACCGTTGGAGAGGGAACTATAGGAAATTATAATCTGAAAGGAAATATCACCTCACTCGCCGTTGGAGAGGGGACCATAAGAGAATATCACCTCACGCTCATGCCGGAGAGGGGAACATCTGAAGAAGGAATTACCACCTCACACGCCGTTGGAGAGGGGACCATAAGAGAATATCACCTCACGCTCATGCCGGAGAGGGAAACATCTGAAGAAGGAATTACCACCTCACACGCCGTTGGAGAGGGGACCATAAGAGAATATCACCTCACGCTCATGCCGGAGAGGGAAACATCTGAAGAAGGGATTACCACCTCACACGCCGTTGGAGAGGGGACCATAAGAGAATATCACCTCACGCTCATGCCGGAGAGGGAAACATCTGAAGAAGGAATTACCACCTCACACGCCGTTGGAGAGGGGACCATAAGAGAATATCACCTCACGCTCATGCCGGAGAGGGGAACATCTGAAGAAGGAATTACCACCTCACACGCCGTTGGAGAGGGGACCATAAAAGAATATCACCTCACGCTCATGCCGGAGAGGGAAACATCTGAAGAAGGAATTACCACCTCACGCGCCGTTGGAGAGGGGACCATAAGAGAATATCACCTCACGCTCATGCCGGAGAGGAAAACATCTGAAGAAGGAATTACCACCTCACACGCCGTTGGAGAGGGGACCATAAAAGAATATCACCTCACGCTCATGCCGGAGAGGGAAACATCTGAAGAAGGAATTACCACCTCACACGCCGTTGGAGAGGGGACCATAAGAGAATATCACCTCACGCTCATGCCGGAGAGGGGAACATCTGAAGAAGGAATTACCACCTCACACGCCGTTGGAGAGGGGACCATAAGAGAATTTCTACTGAGTCTTTATCAGAAAAATCTGTTTGGAGTCGATTTAACTGGACTAGAGAAATCCTTGAAATATGTTTGAGAATTTCAACTGCATCTTTCCTGAAAGGTAAAGGTCAGTCATATGCAATGCATGATATGGATCAAGCAATGATGTTCTTAATATGGGTGCGATTTATATGATATGATGCGTATATGCATGCTATAATGATGTATGTGATGATTCATGTATGTTTTCGTCTAGGAAAATAAATCCTTGACGGGTGCCGGGAAGTCATATCCTGGGCTGATGTTGAGGAAGAGATTTTGCTTCCGCTGTGGATGATTGTTGCAAGAATACCGGTAGGAGAAGATAACTCCGTTGAGGAATAAACTTGGCAAATGAAATAATTCTGCGGGAGAAAAGATACTCTAGCGATCATGCTGGGGAGTGCTACTCTGTGGGGATAGCGATGCTTTGCTGAATTGATGAAGATAACTCCGCTGGGGATACCGTTGATGAGTTATGCTGGGGATATGAAGATACTTTGCCGAGGACGCTCTTTCCGTGGCTTTTGGCTGAGGATAACCCAGTTATATCCTGTTACGGAAATAACTCTTTAAATTAAGCCGGGATGACGCGTTCGTGCTCTGCGAGGGGATAAGCTTCCAGAATCTACTGGGGATAAGCTTACTGCTTGGGGAGATATGAATTCCAACTTTCCTGGGGAAACTGGATTGGACTCTTCTGGGGAGTTTGATATGCTGGGGAAGTGATTCCTTTGAATATTGAGATACCGCCGGGGAACAATCTTTAGACCAAGACTGCCGGGGATGCTTGTTAAGAATGCGTGCTGCTGGGGAGGTATTGAGATCTACAGGAGGATACTCAATTTCCTTGATATTTGATGATTTGCTTGGAGAGACATGTATTGTTTTGTTGAACCACTCTCTGGGGAATTAAGATACACTTGGCCGTGTTCTTTAGCTGAACCTACCTTAGTACCTTGGGGGATAGAACAATTAGACTGCTCAGACAACTCTTTATTGCCCTTGTTTCTAGTGTCACCTGTAATTAATTCCTTTGTTTCGTATGCAAATATTCATGAGTTAGCAAATTATTGTCAATGCATACATCACAAATTGAACCTTGGACGTTCTTCACAAAAACAAAACAGAAAAAGAAAAATATTTGGCACGTTTAACTGAAAATATATTTTTATTGATTTTTGAATGGCCTAAATAGGCGTTTTGTGTACAAGAGGCTGACGTCCTAGTAAGAGGTACGCCGCCGATCAAAAGAGTTTATACAAGTTTTGTACAAAAGAAAATGAAACAGCTGTGTGAAAGATGCATGATCCACTGGGTTTCAACTCTGCTATTGCCTTTATAACTCCGAGCGTCTCATCACTTGATGACCTTGGTTGAAGGTGAAGCTGACTGATCGATGCCGTCTGAACTTGATGTAGATACCGGATTCTGGATGCAAAGTGATCAATGAGACATAGTTTTACGCTTTATCCCTAATTTTTGCCTGGACCGCCCTTTCGGGTTTTCAGTCCACCGGGATACCCATTTTTGCCCAAGCCGCCTTTTCAGGTTTTCGACTTGCCGGGTGTACAGATTTTTTCATTTTCATCCCTACATTTTGCCCGAACCCTTTTGGTTCGACGGGAAGCCCTAATTTTTGCCTAGGCATGTCAGCCTAGCGGGTCTTTTTTCATGCGTAGTATTTTTTAACTATGTCTGCATTGGCGGGGTGAGGAAGGTCGTCACCATCCATGTTAGTTAAGATCATTGCCCCTCCTGAGAACACATGCTTAACCACAAATGGCCCTTCGTACGTAGGGGTCCATTTGCCCCTTGGATCACTCTGAGGAAGGATGATTCTTTTGATAACCAGATCCCCGACTTGGTATTCCTGTGGCCTGACTTTCTTGTTAAATGCCCTGATCATTCGTTTCTGATACGTCTGACCATGACAGATAGCAGCAAGTCTTTTTTCGTCAATGAGATTGAGTTGGTCAAGTCGTGTCTGGATCCAATCATCTTCGTTCAGATTTGCATCCTTCATTATCCGGAGAGAGGGAATTTGTACTTCAATTGGCAAGACTGCCTCCATGCCATAAACCAGAGAGAAAGGAGTTGCCCCGGTTGACGTCCTAGCTGAGGTACGGTACCCATGCAGAGCGAACGGTAGCATCTCGTGCCAATCTTTGTAAGTTACTGTCATTTTTTGCACGATCTTCTTGATGTTTTTGTTAGCTGCTTCTACAGCCCCATTCATCTTCGGTCGGTAAGGAGAAGAATTGTGGTGCTGTATCTTGAACTGTTCGCAAAGCTCAGCAATCATCTTATTGTTCAGATTGGTACCGTTGTCTGTAATAATCCGCTCAGGGACGCCGTATCGACAGATCAGGTTGTGCCGAATGAACCGTGCCACCACAGTCTTGGTTACTGTAGCGTAGGATGCTGCCTCAACCCACTTCGTAAAATAATCAATCGCTACTAGGATGAAGCGATGTCCATTGGATGCTGTAGGTTTGATCTCGCCAATCATGTCTATGCCCCACATTGCAAACGGCCAAGGCGCAGTCAGAACATTCAGGGGAACCGGAGGAACATGCACCTTATCTGCGTAGATCTGGCACTTGTGGCATGTCCTAGAGTGTTGGTAGCAATCAGCTTCCATGGTGGACCAGTAATATCCTGCCCGTAGGATCTTTTTAGCCATAGTATGTCCACTGGAATGCGTACCAAAGGTCCCTTCATGTAACTCTTCCATGATTCTTTCCGCTTCAATCTTATCCACACAACGCAGCAAGGTTGAATCATGGTTTCTTTTGTACAAGATGTCGTTGCTTAGGAAGAATTTGGATGCGAACCTCCTCAGGAACTTCTTATCATTGACAGAGGCACCTTCAGGGTATTCCTGAACTTCCAGATATCTCTTTACTTCGTGGTACCAAGGCTTCTCAGTTACCAATTCAGTTTCGAGATCACAACAGTATGCCGGTTCGTCCAGTTTCCAGATGATGATCCGGGGAGCTTCATTATCCCATTTAACCTTGAACATTGAAGACATTGTAGCTAACGCGTCCGCTAACTGATTCTCTTCTCTTGGAAAGTGCTCAAAGGTTATCTCTGTGAAGTGGGGAATCAGGGTCAACACACATTCTCTGTAAGGAATCAAGTTTGGATGTTTCGTATCCCACTCTCCGTTGATCTGATTGATCACAAGAGCGGAATCTCCGAAAACACTTAGAAATTTGATCCTTAGGTCGATCGCAGCTTGAAGACCCATGATACACGCCTCAAACTCTGCCATGTTGTTGGTACAGTTGAAACATAGCCGGGCAGTGAGTGGAGTATGAGTACCTTGTGGAGATATGATAATGGCGCCGATACCATTTCCCAAAGCATTAGAGGCTCCGTCAAAGTGCATAGACCATCGGGATCCTGGCTCAGGTCCTTCATCCGGTCCAGGTACTTCACAGTCAGTTACAATCATGATGCTTTCATCCGGAAACTCGAAGTTCATTGATTGGTAGTCATCTACAGCTTGATGAGCTAGGTGGTCTGCCAATACACTCCCTTTGATGGCTTTCTGGGTTGTGTACTGAATATCGTATTCCGTCAAGATCATTTGCCATCTTGCAATTCTCCCAGACAGAGCAGGCTTTTCGAATATGTACTTTATAGGATCCATTTTTGAGATCAACAAAGTAGTGTGAGTCAGCATATACTGTCTCAGCCGGCGAGCAGCCCATACCAAAGCGCAGCAAGTTTTCTCAAGCAGTGAGTATCGGGTCTCACAGTCGGTAAACTTTTTGCTAAGGTAATAAATGGCATGCTCTTTTCGGCCAGACTCGTCATGCTGCCCCAGCACACACCCCATTGAGTTGTCTAGCACTGTCAGATATAGGATCAGAGGTCTCCCTTCAACCGGTGGCATAAGGATAGGTGGTTCTTGGAGATACTCTTTGATTCTGTCGAAGGCAGCCTGACATTCATCGTTCCAACGTACTACCTGATCTTTCTTCAGCAGCTTGAAGATTGGCTCACAGGTAGCAGTCAAATGAGATATGAATCGAGCGATGTAATTCAGGCGTCCTAAAAAGCCTCTGACCTCCTTCTCTGTTTTAGGAACTGGCATCTCTTGAATAGCTTTGACCTTAGCAGGGTCCACTTGAATACCTTTATCACTGACCACGAAGCCTAGCAACTTCCCAGATCTTACCCCGAAGGTGCACTTGTTCGGGTTCAATCTTAGCTTGTATAATTTCAACCGGTCAAATAACTTTTGCAGATGATCTAGGTGCTCTTCCTCAGTCTGGGACCTAGCGATCATGTCGTCCACATACACTTCGATCTCATGATGGATCATGTCGTGAAATAAGGCAACCATGGCACGCTGGTAGGTTGCCCCAGCATTCTTTAATCCGAACGGCATGACCTTGTAACAGAAGGTGCCCCACTGAGTAACAAATGTAGTCTTTTCCATGTCTTCAGGTGCCATCTTGATCTGATTGTAGCCTGAAAAGCCATCCATGAAAGAGAATACCTTGTGCTGAGCTGTATTATCCACAAGGACATCAATGTGGGGTAAGGGGAAGTCATCCTTGGGGCTGGCCCTGTTTAGATCCCTGTAATCAACACACATTCTGACCTTGCCGTCCTTTTTAGGTACCGGCACCACATTAGCAACCCACTGAGGGTAAGACGTTACTGCAAGGAACCCGGCATCAAACTGTTTCATCACCTCGGCCTTAATCTTCTCAGACATCTCTGGACGCATCCGACGGACCTTTTGTTTAACTGGAGGGCAGTCTTCCCTAGTCGGTAAATGATGGACAACAATATCGGTATCCAACCCTGGCATGTCTTCGTAGGACCAGGCAAAGATCTCCATATAGTCATGTAGCATCTTGGTTAACCGTTGCTTCACGCTGAGCTCTAGGTTGGCACCAATCTTTACCTCTCTTTTGTCTGCCTCGGTACCCAGGTTTATGGTTTCCACTGGCTCTTCATGGGGTTGAATTGCCCTTTCTTCCTGAAGCAACAGTCTAGCAAGCTCGCCAGGCACTTCGCAATCATCTTCACCTTCGTCTTCGGCTAAGTTGATCGGATTTTCGAAGTTATAATTGGCATTAGCAGAGCTGTTATCAGCGAGATCCAGAGTGGATTGGAACCTGTATGAGTGAGTGTGTGTGTAAATACAGCTGTTTTCGAAAATTATGTAAAGGAAAAGAAAAATAGAAAAGGAACACAATATTTGCAATGCGAAAATAGTCCAAGATTTTCATTCATGATGTATAAAATGACAGTTCATATGCCCTCACAAATAGAACCACGGTGCCTCGGGTAAGACACCGGGCCATAGAGTTTATCATTGTTTATTACAAAAATATCAAAACAAAGAAATTTATTACTTAGTGTCAAAAGAAACAGAGAGATTGTCTTTGGCGCTCCAATTGTTAAGTCCACCCTCAGCAGCCGGGTAGATCCAGCTATCGAACTCAGCTTCATCAACTTCCTCTTCATCACCAATGGCATTAACTCCGTGAGCAGGCAGGGGAGCTGTCACCACATTAGGCTTGTCAGATGCCTCGAACTGTACCTCCTTAGCGTCAATGAGGTCCTGCAGCTTGTTCCTTAGTGCCCAACAGTCATCAGTGGCATGCCCCGGGCTGTCTGAATGGTAAGCACAACGGGCATTCGGGTTGTACTTAGGAGAGGTAGTGTTAGGGAACTTTGGTGCCTCCTTGACAGATATCAAATTGGTTGCAAGCAGCTGTGGAAAAATCTGCGATAGGGTCATGCTTAACCGGGTAAACTCTCTCCGGGGTCTATCAGCCCTTTGAGGATTATTTGGCCGGGGAGCGGCAGCAGGCTTAGCGATCATTACCGCGCTGACAGATTGGCGGTGATCAGGTCTTTCTGATTTTCTGGAGCCATACACAGCACTAGACTCCTTTTTAAACAGCTTCTTTTCTGAACTAGAGGATGATGCCCCCTTTGCAATCTTCCCAGATTTCAGCCCAGCTTCAATCCTTTCTCCAGTCAAGATCAAATCAGTGAAACCAGCAGAAGAATTCCCAATGAGATGGTTGAAGAATGGCCCAGACAGGGTTCCCAAGAACATGTCCACTAACTCTCGATCAGTCAAAGGTGGCTGCACCCTGCCAGCCAGATCTCTCCACTTCTGCGCGTACTCTTTAAAACCTTCACTTGCACCTAACGACATACCCTGGAGTTGGGTACGTGTGGGGGCAAGGTCGGCATTATACTGATACTGCTTGTAGAAAGCAGTAGCCAGCTCCTCCCAGTTACGAACTTTGGTCCCATCCAGCTGATAGAACCATTCGAGATGAGTCCCTGAAAGACTCTCCTGGAAGAAGTGGATCCATAGATTCTTGTCCGCAGAGTACGGCTGAATCTTTCGAACATAGGACCTCAAATGCAGCTTGGGACAGGATGCCCCGTCATACTTGGAGAAGGTGGGTGCTTTGAATTTGTGGGGAATGATCACACCAGTCGACAAACCCAGATCCCCAAAATCCAGCCCAAGTACCTGTTGAACTTCCATGGCCTTCAACCTGTCTTCCAGTTGTTTGTACTTGTCATCTGCAGGAGGATACTGTTCCTCATCAAAATCTGTCTCGTTGTCGGAGACTTCTGGAGTAGGAAGCTTTACTTCTGCCTGAGAAGGACTCTTGCCAACAGAAGAAACAGCCTCTTCATGGTGCAGAGTATTACCCAACCTTCGGCCCGAGTTGAATAGAACAGTTCTTCTTTTCTTCTTCTTCTCCTTCTTCAGGAGCATAGTCTTCAGTTCTTCTTGGCCCTTAGCTAGACCCAGGATTAGCTCTTGAAACTGCGCATTCTGCGCCTGGAGAGCCTTGATTGATGTCTCTGTATATTCAGATCCGGGATTCATGATGCTGAAATAAACAGCGAAGAACTGTAAGCAACCTGAAAAAAGGGAAAAACCTGCTATGCACATGATGTATGAAATGCGTATGGATTATGTTTTCAAAGACAATCGGGAATCAACTTTGTAAACAAAAAGGAACACACTTCATTAGATTCAACTTTGCAACTGAGATTATTCAACAAGTTGCCCTTAGGCGTTTACATGAAATGAAATAACTGGAAAGGAAATAAAAACTGTAAAGGCACATTCAGAATTCCTCATTGATCCCATGGTCTTCTCTTCTCAGTACGGAGGTAGGCATTCAGAGCTCTTTCATTCTCCAACTGTTTTGTCAGCTTCTGGATCTTTGATTCCTGCTCGTTGAACTTTTCCCGGTAAGAATCCCGTTCTTCTTGCAGTTGCGACCAAGATCTCTTCAATGTCTCATAATCAGTAGGTATCTGAGGAGGAAGGACAGTTGGAGGAACACCATCTTTATCAGGGCACTCAAGAATGACGGGTCTGACAGCTTCATATGGCATACCTAACTTCTGAGCACGGATGCGGACCCATTTGTAGTAGGCTTCCATAGGTAGAGAAGTCTTTGGCCCTAGCTCTTGTGGGTCAGCTTTATGGACCTTCTCCCAAGCCTTGATGAACCTACGACGTAGCTCGTCACTATCCACCTGAAACTCGAAACTGATGTGAGGCACTAACATCTCATGGGGGCCTGCTCTTCTTGCTCTTCCAAACTGACGGAGTGCTAGACATGGATTGTAAGAGATCCCTCCTTGAGTACCAATCAGAGGAACATTAGGATACTCCCCGCATCGATCAATAATAGCTATCTCATCCAAACCTCTGCAAGTCCAAATGATGTCTTTATCGGTGAGGGACATTAACCTATGAGCCCAACCTCTTCCTTGGTTCTTCAGCACGAACTTAGGGAGGTGCGAAATAAACCACCTCACCAACAAAGGGATACAACACCATAGGGTTCCTCGTCTTCGGGTAGTACGGGCATGAAGTTGTTGCAAGATGTCACCCAAGAGAGTGGGCACAGGGTTCTGAGACATAAAGATCCTAATGGAAGTGACATTGATGAAGTTGTCAGGATTAGGGAACAGGACTGACCCATAGATTAGGAGAGCCAAGATGTCTTCATATGCCCTAAAGTCCAAGTCATTCCAGAAGCTGTTAGCTTTACCAATCAGAAACTTGGCCAAGAAACCCTTAGCTCCGCTTCTAGTTACCCAGTTGTCTGTTACCTCTTGATGGGTCAAAGGAAGAGCTGCAGCAATGTCCTCAAGCCTGAGGGTCTTTTCCCAACCAGTAAAGGGAGTCTGATCCAAGATAGGGATACCAAGCAGATTAGAGAACTCTTCCAGGGTAGGGACCAGCTGGAAGTCTGGGAAGGTAAAGCACTGGTACTGAGGGTCATAGAACTGGGTCAGGACACTCATCAGCTGTTGATCCCGCTTTGCAGTGACTAAACTGAGAAGAGAACCATGCCTCTGAATGAAGGAAGTGGTGTTTGGAATTCTGCTAACCAACTCATCAAGCAACTCAGGTGAACGAACAAAGTTGAACCGGATAGTATTCCTTCGCACAGGCATCATAATGTCCTACAAAACAGAGCAAAGATGAACCCTCTTGTCTTTGAAATAGTCAGTTCTTATGCAGGATGCAATGCTCATGATGTTATGATGTTATGATAAAGCACACCACATACAGATACAAAGGCAAACATAGTAAGGCACACAAGTCACACAAGGCAAGCCCCTAAAGTTTAGGCCAGCATGAGGTCTAGGTACTACCCACTTTCAGTTTGTTGGTTCATACCTGTCCTAATCAAAAGTAACCGGGTTCTTAGAGGATCCCAATATCATTGACTACCCTCAATCGGTCATAACTCCAGCATCGCAATCTTTTCTTGCGGCCAGAACCAATCACGAGAGTTTAGCCTCAATGGGCGTAGCATACTGCTACTGTTCTAAAGGCCAAGTTGTGTCAATTAAGGTTCTAAGGTTGTTGGTGCTTAATGACTCCTTAGAAGACCCATATTCTCCTCGTTGCGACACAAGGGATATCGGTACAGACTAAGGTGCCACACCAACGTAGCCACTGCTTCACCTGTGTCGGTCTACGCCGGACAGGTCCCTCACAGCTTATGCTACCTAAACAGGGTATCCCCAGATCCGGGTTAGGATCTATGTAACTCCCATGCAACCCACAAATTTAAAGCAGACAAGTCAATACAATTGAAAACACAGTTATGAACTAACCCTAAGGTACACCCCACTTTAAGTTTAAATCCCCAGCAGAGTCGCCAGTTCTGTGATCGGTGGATCTGGAACTGACTGTTTAACGCTGGTTCGCGAAATGTCGCGGAAGCAAGAGTCGCCACCGTCTTTTATTTTCTCCAAATGGAAAGGACAAAAGCACAGAAAAATTCCTTAAAGAGATTGCTCTCGGTTCGGGAGGTAGATTATAGAAAGGGAAGGTGTTAGCACCCTTTCTATCCATGGTTATCCATGGGCTCTTAGATACTTGCTCATTGTGTTTTCAAAAATGATTTGCTTGCTTTTCAATGTGGGTTTTAAAAAGTTTCTTTGAAAGATTTCAGATCGACTCTTGTGTCAGAGTGTTTGAAAACTTGTTTTTGAAAGCTTTTAGAAAATGTGTTGGTGTGAAAAGTATTTTTGAATTTTGTTTGAAATTAGAGCAAGTATCTAGAGTCGTCTACCTACCCTAAGGAATTCGTCTGTGTAAATGTCCTTTAAAGTAGTGCCATCCCACCATTGAGAGGTAGGTAGCACCACCCTTGGAGGTGTTCGGGTCAATTCGATTTTGAGGGACATGGTGATCACCAGAGCAATGGGAAGACACCTTAGAAGCTACCCTCATGCCAGGTTCCCGGATCATGAGGACTTACTAAGACGTCCTCTACTCGACGATCACCTTTCGAGAGGCAACAGTGAGGCGTACCCTAGGGGTGGTGTGTGCGAATCGTGTGTCATGTTTCAGTTATTTGTCTTGTCATGTTTGTTGTGATCTACGCTTGATTTTATTAAGACATTCATTCTTTCATGCTTGGTTAACAGTTAAATATTTTGCGAGGAAATAAATCTAAGCTATTACAAATGGCGCGGGTCCACATCGCCAAAATTAAACCGGACCCGATTTAGCGGAAAAATAAATACTGCGAAGAAATAAAGTGCGAAAAGTAAAGTTACATGGCTTAGGGGCAATTACATAATTATAATTAAACGACAGAAGATAAATGCGCAAATTAAATAATTAAAACGAAACTAGGGCGTTGGGCCCTTTTGCAAATAATTAAAATTAATAAGAATTAAAAATTGAATGATTAAATGTTTTTGTTATTTTTTGTGTTTTTTAGATTTAATGAGAAAAAGGAATTAATTCAATTAAATTAAACGGCAAACCCTAATTCTAATACTTTTTTTTTATTTATTATGAAAGAATTAAAATATGATCTAAATTAAAACCTAATTTATTTATGCACAATTTTTGATTTATGAAAATAACTAAATAATATTATTATTCTAAAAAAAGGGAAAATATTAAAAGGAATAAAAATATCAATTAACCTAATTCTATTTTTTTGGATTTTTTTGTTATGAAAAAAATATAAATTAAACCTAATTTGAAACTAGTTTATTTACATGCTAATAAAAATGATTATAATAAAATAGATATTATTTTTTGGTCTTTTTCTGATTTTTATAATGTTTTTATATTTTATAGAAAAAATAAATTAATTGAATTAAGACAATAAAATAAATAAATAAAACAACAAAAATAAAAGTGAGAAGAAAAATATAAAATGCAAACCAGGGTGGGGTGTTGCCCCAAATAAGGAGGTATAGATCTGAAAAGCCTGGCCCAATTGAATTTGAATTTGCTGACTTTTCATGATTCCATATGATGCGTTTGACCAGGCGTACGCTGCACCCTGAAGCTTGGTCATTGATCTGATCGTTGTGGACGCGTGGCTAATGGATGAGGAGGACGTATGGTGGTACCCCCATAATAGCGCTGCATATGAACAATTATTGAAAAATAATAGTGAACGTTTGCAAGACCTGGGACTTGAACCCAGGTCTTGAGGATCATTCATGTCACGTGCTACCAACTGTGCCACTTGCGTTTCATTTAACATATAATATCAAACAAATAAGAAAAAGCAAGATCAACGCATAATTATTAAAACGCGCGTGAATTCAAACTGGCCTGTCTCCGTGTGACAACTCATCGTCTCTTTCGTTTTCTGAAACATGAAGGACGATGGCAACGGTTTTTTGATCGTTGCTTTAGGGGACTTAGAGGAAAATAGCGACTAGCCCCTCGTCGCTCATAAATTGAGCGCGAGGGTGCCAACTTCTTCGTCTGGATGAGCTGAGCGCAATGGTGGTATTGGGATGGTCCAATTTTTCCCCTAGTAAGAACCCCCAATTTGAAGCTCAAGAAAAACCTAATATTCAGTCATGGCATAATCTCATATGGTACAGAAAAACGCAATTAAATATGAGGGTTAGCTTTGAAACTTCAACATGAACAAGAATCAACAAACAAAATTCATAAAAAATGCTTAGAATATGATATGTGTTCAAGAATTTTGTGCTGTACAGTTTGAGGTCGTGATACCGTTTCAAGGCGTTTTGCTTGTTGTTTTTGATTGAGAAACACTCAATGATGTCTCAGGATGCTAATGGGACAAGAATTGAGGTCTGAATCGAGCTTGAAACTGGTTTTCAGTGTTTGAGTTTTTGTGAAAAATTTTCAATATGCAATGCTTGTTTATGCGCAGCTTCCAGTCTAATGGCATTAGGGTTGTGATGCTGAGTATGTATAGAGCATGTTAGGTCAAAAAGATTGAATAAAATCCATTGAATTCATTGTTTGAAGATTTGATTTGCTTAATATCTTTTCCAATCTTTTTTTATGTTGTTTTTGTTCAATCATGATCCAAATCTCATCCAAATTTGCCTAATTGGGATATGCACGAAATATTATGAATAAACATGCATGAAAAGATTTTTTTAGGTTAAGTTTGATATTTTTCATATATTAAAATCATTTAAATGAATATAAATTAATATTAATTCAAATAAATAATTAAAAAATATGAGAATACTTCCCTTTGGGCCTAGTGGTCGTGCATAGGCTTGGCATGAAGAAATTTGGAAGGAAAATAGGCCCATTTGCATTTTTAGGCCTTTTGCATCAATGTTGACTTTCAAAATTTTCCAAAAATTTCCCAACTTCCACAAGGCATAACTTGGTCAATTTTTAAGCTTTTCACATGTTCTTGGACATTTTGGAAAGGTCTTTGAGTCCTTTAACCAATGCCTTTGGTCCCATGTCATTTTGATTTACCAATCTCAAGTTATGGCCTTTGACTTAAAGTCACTTTTTGTTGACTTTTGAAAATGACCTATAATGTTGAAATTGATAACTTTTTGTGAGAGCATTTCTTGGACTTGGACCATGAAGATGAATTGTAGGAAATGTCTTTCTCTTCAAAATGAGCTTTGGATGGAATTTTTCTGATAATCCATGTGAAAGTTATGCCCTGGTCAATTTCAGTTGACTTTTTCAGCTGTCCAAATATAGCAACTTTTGCATCTTTGATGATTTCTGAGCCAAATTTTGAGAATCATGATCAAGCATTGATCAAATGATGTTTGTGGCTTCAAAATGATATGTTGACCAAAAATTTGAACTTTTGACTGTCAAATGACCATTTTGCCCCTACAGTTGACTGTAGTGCAATCTAGGGTTTTGACTGTGCAATTTTGAGCTGAATGCCTTGAAACTTGATATGAGGATACTTGACCACATTTGTAGGCATGTGAGACTTGATTGGGCCTTTGAAAAGTTCATTTGCTTGACCAGAACTCAAACCCTAGTTTTGACTGTATAGGAGTCAGTTGAGCTGCACAACCCTTGGGGAATTTTGTGACCTTGATTTGGCAATTTCTTGATGAATATGGGAGGGCAAATTTTGGGGTACAACACATTGGATTGACAGATGAATTTTCCAATCAATTGATTAAAAATCAATTGTACACTGAAAAGTCAAACTTTGACTTTTTGGTCAAAATCAAGTGCCAAGGGTCATTTTTCATCAAGATGTGTCAAAACATGAAACTTGTTCACCAAGAAACCTAATTTTGAAAATTAGGGTTTAAGTTTGAAAATTTTCATAACTTAGAAATTTTCTAAGTTATGAAAATTTCTTATTTTTTCCCAACTTTTCCAAATTTTTCACCATGATGCAATTGGATTCAAAGAAAACTTACAACATGAAAGTTGTAGTCCTCCACAAAATCTACAATTTTGATTCATAAAGTTTCCCAAAAAGATGCTTGGATATCAAGTTATGATTTTGTGAATAAGGGTCCATGAAACTTTTAACTTAGTGAAATTTTGCCCTAGTTTAGGCAGATTGTTGACCTAACTTCATGGCAACTTTTCACCTAGCTCCAATTGGAATATCAAAATGCATTTCAAAGATGGATTGTATAGCATGTTACAAGATTTCCAAAATGTCCAATAACATTCCAAGATCATTTGTGGTTAGGGAGAATTGAAGGAAAGAAAATGGCCATTTCTCACTTTTGTCCAAGGCATTTTGCACCATGTTACAACTTGCAAATCAGTTTGAATCATGCTTGTACTTGCATTACAGGTTCTAATCCTTTTTACACTCCAAAATTGAATGCAAATACATTGGACAATGGCATTGTTTTGATCTTTGAATCTTTGTACAAGGGTTTAATCCAAAAATGGCATAAAGGTTACAATGCTACTTTGATAAAGTTCACTTTTAGAAACTTTGTTTATCTTGAGCCATGGACCTAACCTATTGCTGCAAACAAAGTCCACAAACTTGAGGAAAAGTACACCAACTATGTGCAGCTAAGGAACAGGCCTGTACAGGCTTTGAGCATTGTCATCTCACTTTTGCTTCAAAAGCAAGTAAGCTTGCAAAAAGTTCACAACTTGAAAATCTGATAAGAGCAAGTCTTTGTATCATTTCAAACAACCTCAGCATATTGTCTCAAGCCAGAAACATGATTTTCTAAGCTCTCAAACACCCTAAAACACAAAATCACAAGTTCTTGCCTAAACAGGGCATCTTCTGCAGAACCACTTCCAAAACATATTCCACTCGTGCTTTTTGCTTGGAACCACTTCAAACACATTCCCTATAACACACCTGAACTATCCAAGCCCCTGTCCAGCAACTGTAACCTCATTTTCACACTTCACTATTTTCATTTTGAAGCTTTGCAGGTTGACTTCTACAGGGACATTCAGGCAAGTTCAAGGTAAGCTAAGCATTGGGAAAGGTTGAGGGAACTTCAAGCAAGCTCGCAAGTACTTCAGGCCTCACTCAAAGTTGCTACATTTCCATATTCAACTTCAACTGAACAAGGTATTTTCTAAGTTTCTATCTCTCTATTTAGACATCCTTAGGTTTAGGTTTGTGAAGCAAAAATGTAGTCTTCAATGTGCTTGAGCTGTACATATGCATAGTTCTTATTTATATTAACTGAGCTAGGAGAATTTGGATGATGAACATGTTGGAAATTTTAAGGATAAAATTTAGGGCCATTAAAATTCTCTTTGTCCTTTGACAGTTAGGTCACAAAATGGATATGGTTGGAATCGTGATTGAAAATGCTATAACTTTCATGTTGTAAATTTTTGATTTCATGCAAGCAATAAAGAGAACAGGATTCAAGCACAGAACCAGGGCACGCACGCATTTGTTCAGAGGACAAGGATGAAGTGAAGTGGGCCTGGCGCGCTTGGGCTTGTTTCTTTCTGCACCCCCCTTTTGCTTTCTGCACCCCCTTGGCCCATTTGTTTTATTTTTGTATATTTTTCATTTCTTTTATATTTTATGACTTTATTTATTTTTTCTAAACATTGAAAAATCTCAAAAAATATTTTCTTAATTTTTTGTATTTTATTTTATTTTTTTTATTATTTTTTGGGCATAAAAATAATTTATTAATAATAATATAACTTATTTTTCTAAATAAAACTTGTAAATAATACAAAAATATTATATATTTTTATTTTTATTATTTATACACTTAAATTAATATTTTCATACAATATTTAATTTTTTAACATTTTTGTATATATTATTTTTTTTTCTTAAACAAAAAATGAATAAATAAATAATATAAAGCATTTTTTTAAACCAAAAATTAGGGTTTTCACCCTTTCAAAAAATAATCATTTTATTTTCTCTTATTTTTAAGACTTAAATAAATTTATTTTACATACATAAAATAAATACAAAAACATTTGTGCATATTTACATTTTATTGTACATTTAAATAATTGCTCATTTATTTATTGTTGTATAAATTCAATTGGGTTGTAATAGTAAATTAGGGTTTTATTTTGTGCAAATACCCCCTATTCAAACTTGTACCCCCTTTCCCATAATAATGTTGTAATAGTCTATATTTACTTTACGCAATTTATCGCTTTCATATACCATGATAGTAAATTAGGGTTTTGTATGCAAAAACCAAAAATCAAACAATTAGCATGACTTAATGCAAGACAAAAATGCATGAAAAATGACAACACCTTGCACACAAGCATCTCTAGGGTTTCACCCACTTTGTTGCCTTAAAATGGCCATGGTATGCATGTTAGGTATCTTGGCAAAACAAAAACAAAACAAAAGATCATAGTCCCTCGATGACGCTATCTTGGTTGCCTAAACAAAAATGATCTTAAGTCCCTCAAAACTTGCTAAAGATACTTGGCAATATTGTTATCATGGTCATACGATGACCCACGCCCGTCCCGTTTAACATCCAAAGATAGGGTTGTTTACCAAATACAATGGTAAAACAACAATGTCAAAGGGTTAAAAATGTACAAGAAAGACTTTTGAGTAGGTAGACAAGCTCCTAGTTACTTGATCAAATTTGCAAACCATCCTTGCTATTTTCAAAAACACACACATAGTTTCAAAACATTTCCCAACAAAATTTCAAACATTGAAACATTTTTCAAAAGACAAACATCTTTGTATACATTCTTCAAACAAGAATCATTACAAAGATTTCCAAAACGATGGCCTCTTTTCAAAATACTTTCAAAACCACACAAAGCACCATTTCAAACAATTGAAAAAGCAAAGCAAGTGATCTAAACAAGTAACTAAGAGCCCATGGAAAACCATGGATGAAAAGGGTGCTAGCACCTTCCCTTTTCATAATCTACCCCCCGAACCCGAGAAAACATCTCAAAGGTCTTTCTTGTGCTTTTTGACCTTTCCTTTGGGTAAAATAAAAAGTCGGTGGCGACTCTTGCTAAACCAAAACATTTGCGAACACAAACACAAAACCTCAAGTCAGTTCTCCCACCGTATCACATATGGGTTAGTATTGTTCCCTAATCTGGACTTACTCATAGATGTGAATTCCATCAAGGTCTTCCTTTCTCGCAATCTTGTGCCCACTTTACTCGAAGATATCTTGCATACCTTCCACACTCGTAACACCAAGAAAAGAGGGATCCTTATGTGCTGCGTGCCATTGCTTTTGAAGTGGTTTATTTCTCACCTCCCTAAAACAGTACTGAAGAATGAAGAGGGTTTGGGTTGGTCGCAAAGGATAATTTCACTTTCTCACACGGATATTCTCTGGTATTCCCGATCTATGGGAGATATTTCTATTGTTGACCGCTGCGGGGAATTCCCTAATGTCCCACTACTTGGAATTAGGGGAGGCATAACCTATAATCCTTCTCTTGCTCTGCGACAATTTGGTTACGCTCGAAGGGATGGTCCTCACGAGATGCTTATCCAAGGCATTGTGTTTAACTATGAGGATGATGTTCGAGGGTATCGCCAGAGTTTCGTACGAGCTTGGGGCATGGTAAACAGATTTGACGTCAAGATTTTGGGACCGAAGACTTCCATTCCTATGGAACCTTATCTACAATGGGTACGAGCTCGTGCGCAGAATCTTATGATGTCGTATGTAGCCGTCTAACCAGTGATTGTGGAGTCCATTACTAAAGGGGATATTCCATATACGGTTCTTAATCCTGATATGCCCACTGATCTTGAGGAATTACAAAGATCCTGGATTCCGCTGAAGAAAGAGCAGGATACCTTTAGAGACAATTCCCATGCCCATGAGAGGAAAGTTTTAGAGCTCACGAAGCAACTTCATGAGGAAAGAAGCCTCAATGTCTATCTCGGCGCGAAGACGAAGCGCCCCTAGGAAACCTGATTTTGTTTTAAGTTTTTTTGAACCTTCAATTGAAACGCCTAAAAGGCAATTGTATTTTGAATTCTACTAATAAAATATTTGTTTCATTTTGGTTCGCAAATTTAAATTTCCGAAAATCCTTGAAATCATTACATACACATGTCATACATATCATTGCATAAACAGGTCTCATAGCAGGTTTCTCATCTTCTTCGCTGTTTATTTCAGCCGTAAAGAAATGGCTCTCGAACAAACTGTGAAAGACTTACAGACTCAGAATGCACAATTCCAACAGATGATCATGGCTCTAGCCAAAGGGCAAGAAGAACTGAAAGCCTTGATTGTTAAAGACAAGATCAAGAAGCCAAGGAGGACAACTGGTGTGGTGAATCTAGGAAGGAGATTCAAGGGACCGTTAAAGCAAGTGGTTGATCTGACATCTTCATCCAAAGAAGGAGATAACCAAGAGGGTGGGACAAGAGAGGGAGACCCTAGTCTGGGGGAATTTGATAATGATACTAATTACAATGAAGAGAAGTATCCTTCAACCAATGAAAAGTACAAACAGCTGGAAGAGCATATGAGTGCAATGCAGATTCAGAAAGCGCCTGGGCTGGACTTTGAAGAGCTGGGTTTGGTGTCTAGGATTGTCATTCCGCCAAAGTTCAAGGTGCCAGTGTTTGCCAAGTACGATGTGGTTTCATGTCCCAAGATACACCTCCGATCTTATGTAAGAAAGATACAGCCTCACACTGCTGACAGAGACTTATGGATCCACTTCTTTCAGGATAGTCTATCCAGAACTCAGTTAGATTGGTTCTATCAGCTAGAAGGAGCCAACATCCATAATTGGGAAGACATGGTCGCTGCTTTCTACAAGAAGTATCAGTATAATGCGTACCTTGCTCCCACCCGTACTCAACTCCAAAGTATGGCTATGGGTTCGAGCGAGGGCTTCAAAGACTACGCTCAGAAGTGGAGGGATTTAGCAGGAAGATTCCAGCCTCCCCTATCTGATAGGGAGTTAGTGGATATGTTTTTGGGAACCGTGTCTTGTCCATTCTTTAATCACCTGATTGGAAGTTCATCGGCCGACTTTATTGAATTAATCTTGATAGGGGAAAGAGTGGAAGCGGGAATTAAAAGTGGTAAGATCCAAAAGGAAGCATCCTCCAGTGTCGTAAGGAAGGTTGCTAGGAAGAAAGAGGTTAGTGTTGTGTACAAGCAAAGGATCAGGACATAAATGAACGCCATCCAATGGTAGGGGCTATCATGATCCCTAAGCCTGTACCCACTCAACAGAGGAATAATCAGCAGAGAACTGAAAGGCCGTTAAGACAGTTCACCCGGATAAATATGAATTTATCCCAAGTTTTGCCTCATTTGTTGAAATCTAATATGGTAACCCTACGGGAAGCGCCAAAGAATCCCAACACTACCTCTCCCTGCTACAATCCAAATGCCTGCTGTGCTTATCATCCGGAAAGTCTAGGTCATGATACAAACGACTGCTGGGCTTTGAAAAAAAAGGTACAAGACCTTATCGAGGTGAAGGAAATTGAGTTTGACGCCCCCGAAATTCCAAATGTTATCACCGCTCCTATGCCCAAGCACGGTCGTGGTGTTAACGCTATTGAAGATGATATGTTTGTTACTACTGTTGAAGAGCTTGTTACTCCTATCTTGACCGTTAAGTGGAACTTATTGAAGGCCAGTTTATTTCCGGATTATGGTGAAGGTTGCCACTTATGTTTATCTTCACCGATTGGTTGTCATTTATTGAAGGCAGGTGTTCAGCGCCTGATGGATGATAGAGAGATTTTTATTGAGAAGAATCATGTCCCGATCATTGCTTGCAGAGATGTTTCAATAATAACCATTTCCGCCAATCCTCCCAGGCACCAAAAGACCCGTCAAGATTACATCTGCTCCAAAGGTTACTCCGCTGATAATTATTGTGCCTGGGCCAATCCCATACTCCTCAAATAAAATTTTATGTGGAACTATGGGGGTGACGTCTACTACCACGGTGTCAAGCAAGATTGGTTGGCTGATGAAGACCAGGTCTTTGAGAATGCTGATCCCAACATTGTCAATATTGTAGGAGCCCGAAAAATAACCGGAAGTGGAAGAGTGTTCTCCTTTGAGATTTCTCCTTCGAAAGTTATTACTGTTCCTGTGATCATTCCTACTTTCATTCTTGCTGATACTACTACTACAATCCCTATGATTACCCCTACTGAAACCCCTATCATCGAGTCGAATGAGACACGGGGCAAAGACATATTGGTTGAGCCTATCCAGATGAAGGCACATTCAGTATCTATCCCAGAGGCTTCCAAGCAAGAAATGGAAGAAAATTTTGAAAATTATCAAGAAATGCGACTATAACATGGTTGAACAGCTGGGGAAGACCCCTTCAAAGATCTTTATGCTAGACTTGTTGTTATGCTCCGAAGCTCATGCGAAGGCTTTGGTGAAATTCCTGAAAACTGCCCATGTGCCCCAGGAAACCTCTGCTGACCAATTCGAAGATTGTGTGGCTAGTTTGATGGCTGATAACGGTTTGGGATTTTCTGATGTTGATTTGACTCCTAGAGGGAGGAAGCACAATGATGTGTTACATGTCTCTGTCGAATGCAAGGGAACTACTTTGGCCCATGTCCTAGTAGATATTGGTTCATCATTAAATGTGCTGCCTAAGAATGCTCTGGATTGACTAGACTATGAAGGTTTGACTTTGAAGCCCATCAATATTGTAGTGAGGGCTTTTGACGGTTCAAAGAGAATGGTGCACGGGGAGGTAGACCCCTATCAAGGTTGGTTCTCAGACTTTCGACTCTACCTTCTATGTGATGGATATCAGGCCATCTTATTCTTGTTTGTTGGGCCGCCGTTGGATACATGGGGCTGGAGCTGTTACATCCACTCTACATCAAATGATGAAATACTCGATCAAAGGGAGAATTATCATTGTACACGGTGAAGAAGAATACATGGTCAGTCACCTGAATTCCTTCAGATATATGGAAATGGATGGTGAGTTCATCGAGACTCTGTGTCAGAATTTCGAAGAGGTACCTCAGACTCTAGCTGAAACTGAAACTGTTACCAATATGCCGAAGATCACCAGACCTACCTTGAAGATGGCTTCTCTCAAGGATGAAAAAGTGGTTGTCGAAGAAGGTGGGTCTACCGTCTGGGGTCAACTCCCTGATATTTCGTACAAGTCTGATAAATTTGGTTTGGGTTTCTCTTTAGGGGCTCAAAGGGTTGTTCGACATGCTCGTGCTGGAAGACCTCCCCTGTGCATCAACAATCATGGAATCAACGCTTTAGAAGACGGAGACGATGACAATGACATGGATAGATGGATCTTCTCTACTACCAACGGTGAATTCGGTAACTGGACAAAAAAAGATTTTGTACCGATTACTTTTGTTCAGAAGTAATTGTCTTTCTTGTTTTTAGACATGTAATAAAAAATATAACTTTATGGCCATGTGTCTTACCCGGGGTACATCGTTTTATTTGTGAGGGTTATCATGTTTCACTTTCATATGGCATTAATAAAGAATTGGACGTTTATGCATACAAATTTTGCGCTCTCTGTTTTTCTTTTCTACTTTTACTTTGTCTATACAGCTATGCTCTTACACACACTCGCGTATAAAACTGCGGATCCATATCCACTCTGGATCCCATTGATAATAATTCTTCTATTGCCAGTTATAACTTCGAAAATCCAATCAACCAAGCCGAGGACGAAGGTGAGGAAGATTGTGAGGTGCCTGGAGAACTTGCTAGACTGTTACAGCAGGAAGACAGGGCTATACAGCCTCATGAAGAGCCAGTTGAGACAATAAACTTGGGCACAGAGGTAGACAGAAAATAAGTCAAGGTCAGCGCAAATCTGGGGCTTAATGTCAAACAGCGGTTGATATAAATGTTGCACGATTATTTCGATATCATTTCCTGGTCATATGAAGACATGCCAGGACTGGATACAGATATTGTGGTTCACCGTCTGCCAACTAAAGAAGATTGTCATCCGGTAAAGCAGAAGGTCTGTCGCATGTGCCCTGAAATTTCAGAGAAGATCAAAGCAGAGGTCATGAAACAGTTCAATGCTGGTTTCTTATCCATCACATCTTATCGCTAATGGGTGGCCAACGTAGTTTCGGTGCCTAAAAAAGACGGTAAGGTACAGATGTGTGTGGACTACAGAGATTTGAATAAGGCAAGCCCCAAAGATGACTTTCCGCTCCCCCACATTGATGCTCTGGTTGACAACACCGTGCAACACAAGATCTTTTCCTTCATGGATGATTTCTCTGCTTACAATCAGATCAAGATGGCACCCGAAGATATGGAGAAGACAACCTTCGTTATGCAATGGGGCACTTTCTGCTACAAAGTGATGTCGTTTGGATTAAAGAATGTCGGGGCAACTTATCAGCGAGCCATGGTCGCCTTGTTTCAAGACATGATTCACCATGAGATAGAGGTATAGATGGACGAAATGATAGCCAGGTCTCAAACTGAGGAAGAGCACTTTGATCATTTACAAAAGTTGTTCGATAGGTTGAAGACGTACAAGCTGAGGTTGAATACAAACAAGTGCACCTTCGGGGTAAGGTCTGGTAAACTGCTAGGTTTTATTGTCAGTGACAAGGGCATTCGGGTAGACCCTGTAAAAGTGAAGGATATACAAGAGATGCCGGCTCCTCGCACTGAGAAGGAGGTCAGAGGCTTTTTGGCATGACTAAATTACATTTCCAGGTTCATCTCCCATTTAACTTCTACTTGTGAGCCAATCTTCAAGCTTATGAAGAAAGATCAAGTGGTAAAATGGAATGACGAATTCTAGACAGCCTTCGAGAGAATCAAATAATACCTTCAAGAGCCTCCAATTCTGATGCCTCCGATTGAAGGGAGACCTTTGATAATGTACTTAACAGTGTTAGATAACTCAATGGGGTGTGTGTTAGGGCAGCATGACAAGTCTGGTCGAAAAGAGCATGCGATATACTACCATAGCAAAAAGTTTACCGACTGTGAAACAAGATACTCACTGCTCGAGAAAACTTGTTGTGCTTTGGCACAGGCTGCTCGCCGGCTGAGAAGAATAGCAAGATGGAAAATGATCTTGACCGAATATGATATCCAATACACGACCCAGAAGGCAATCAAGGGAAGTGTACTAGATGATCATTTGACTCATCAAGCTGTGGATGACTACCAGTCCATGAATTTTGAGTTTCTGGACGAGAATATTATGCTAGTGACTGACTATGAAGAACCAGGATCGGATGAAGGACCTGAAGAAGGATCCCGATGGATCATGGTTTTTGACGAAGCCTCGAACGCACTCGGCAATGGCATTGGTGCCATAATTATATCTCCTGAAGGCTGTCATACTCCTTTCACCGCCAGATTATGTTTCAATTATACCAAAAACATGGCGGAGTATGAATCATGCATCATGGGTCTCAAAGCTTCTATTGACCTGAGGATCAAGTTCTTGAGTGTTTTCCGGGATTCAGCCTTGGTAATAAGTCAAATCAAAGGCAAATGGGACACGAAGCACCCAAATCTAATCCCTTACAAAGAGCACGTGCTGACCTTGCTTCCACACTTTGAGGAGGTAACCTTTGAACATTATACATGAGAAGAGAATCAGTTAGCGAACGCGCTAGCTACCATGTTATTTATGTTCAAGGTCAAATGGGACAATGAGGCTCCCTGAATTACCATCGAGAGGTTGGATGAATCGGCATACTGCTACGAGCTCGACACTGAAGAAGTAGCAGACAAACCTTAGTTTCATGAAGTGAAAAGGTATCTCGAGGTTCAATAATATCCCGAGGGGGCATCTGTCAATGATAAGAAGTTTCTGAGAAGGTTCTCCGCAAAGTTTTTCTTCAGTAATGGAATCCTCTACAAGCGCAACCATGACTCTACTTTACTCCGGTGCATAGACAAGAGCGAAGCAGAGAGGATTATGATAGATTTACATGAAGGTGCCTTTGGAAACCATTCTAGTGGACATACCATGCCTAAAAAGATCCTACGAGTAGGATACTATTGGTCCACCATGGAAGCATACTGCTATCAGCATTCCCGAACTTGTCACAAATGCCAGATCTGTGCTGATAAGGTGCATGCACCTCTAGTTCCTTTGAACATCTTGACGGCTCCTTGGCCCTTTGCAATGTGGGGCATTGACATGATCGGAGAGATTAGACCTACCTCTTCCAATGGGAATCGCTTCATCCTGGTGGCCATTGATTATTTCACGAAGTGGGTTGAAGCTGCCTCTTTTGCTATTGTTACCAAGAACGTTATGGTGCGGTTTATCAAGCATAACCTGATTTGTCGGTACCGTGTGCCAGAGAGAATCATCACTGGAAATGGTACGAATATCAACAACACGATGATGACTGAACTCTATAAACAGTTCAAGATCCAGCATCATAATTCTTCCCCTTACCTGCCGAAGATGAATGGCAATGTGGAGGCTGCTAACAAGAACATTAAGAAAATCATACAAAAGATGAATGTGACATACAAAGACTGGAATGAGATGTTACCATTTTCTCTTCATCGGTACCGTACCTCCGCACGAACGTTGACAGGAGCAACACCCTACTCTCTGGTATATGGTATGGAGGATGTCCTGCCTATTGAGGTCCAGATCCCTTCTTTGAGAATCATGAAGGATGCAGGTTTGAATGAAGACGATTGGATCCAGACTCAACTTGATCAACTGAATCTAATCGATGAGAAAAGGTTGATTGCTGTCTGTCATGGTCAAATGTATCAAAAACGGATGATCAACGCTTTCAACAAAAAAGTCAGACGCCAAGTATATCAAGTCGGGGATCTAGTGATCAAGCGCATCATACTGCTGCAAGGTGATCCCATGGGAAAATGGACTCCCACGTACGAAGGGCCATTTGTAATCAAAAGCATATGTTCTAGTGGAGCCATGATTTTGACAACCATGGATGGTGACGACCTTCCTCACCCTGTTAATGTGGACATAGTGAAAAGATACTACGCATGAATGAAGACCCGCTAGGTTGACTGGCCTAGGCAAAAATAAGGGCATCCCGGCGAACCAAAAGGGTTCGGGAAAAAATTAGGGATGAAAATAGCACACTATTACACACTTGCACCCTTAGGGTATACCTCACTTGGTTTCCTCGGAAACAATGGTCATGTCCCTCGAACGTAGGGATACTCTTAGCAAAGACCCTCAGTTTAAAGTCAGCATAAATATCATAGTCCCTACAAGTCCCTCGAGTTGCCTACGAGAAGTGATCTTATTATGATAGTCCCTTTAAAATGCTAAGGTATCCTTACATGTTGCCTTCAATGACCATTACGTCCCTTTCGATAGTCCCTCAACATCCAACGACTAGGGTTACCTACTCACTAATAGTAGGATAACACCGTCTAAAGGATAGGAGGAAAAGAATAGTCTTTTTTGAGTAGGTAGATAATTGTTAGGTACTTGCTCAAACAATCCTTTTTACACACTTTCAAACACTTTTCAAAACAATGTTTTCAAAAACACTTTATCACACTCTTGAGGACTGATACAAGAGTTACCATAAAGTGAATCGCCGCACTAAGGCATTTTCAAAGCTTTTCAAAACACACAAACACAAGCAATTTCAACAAATGATCAAGTTCCTAAGAGCCCATGGAAAACCATGGATGGAAAGGGTGCTAACACATTCCCTTTCCATAATCTACCCCCTTACTCAAAAATCTCGAAAAAAATGTATTTTTCTGTTCTTTTCACCCTTTCCTTGTTGGATAAAAGAAAATTCGGTGGCGACTCTTGCTTACCGCGACATTTGCAAACAAAAAATGCAAACCAGTATTAACAGTCGGTTCTGCCATTATATCACACACATATACCTCTATCTCATGGTGAATCATGTCATGAAACAAGGCTACCATGGCTTGCTGATAGGTTACCCCGACATTCTTTAATCCAAACGGTATCAATTTGTAGCAAAAACTGCCCCATTGCATGACGAAGTTTGTCTTCTACATATCTTCGGGTGCCATCTTGATCTGATTGTAACCATAGAAACCATCCATGAAGGAAAAGATCTTGTGATGCGCGGTGTTGTCAACCAGAACGTTGATGTGGGGGAGTGGAAAGTCATCTTTGGGGCTTGCCCTGTTCAAATATTTGTAGTCCATATACATATGTTTCTTTTCGTCCTTTTTAGGCATCGAAACTACGTTGGAAACCCATTGGGGATAAGAGGTGACAGCTAGGAACCCAGTGTTGAACTGCTTCATAACCTCTACTTTGATCTTCTCTGACATTTCAGGGCGCATACGACGGACCTTCTGCTTTATCAGAGGGCAATCTTCTTTAGTTGGCAGATGGTGAACCACAATATCCGTATCCAGTCCTGGCATGTCTTCATATGACCAGGAAAATATCTCGACATTATCATGCAACATTTGTATCAATCGCTGTTTGACATTAAGCCCCATATTTGCACCGATCTTGACTTCTTTTTTGTCCTCTTTTGTGCCCAAGTTTATTGTCTCAATTGGCTCTTCATGAGGCTGTATGGTCCTCTCTTCCTGCTATAGTAGCCTAGCAAGTTCTCCAGGTACCTCACAATCTTCCTCACCTTCATCCTCGGCTTGGTTGATCGGATTTTCAAAGTCATAACTAGCGATAACAGAACTGTTATCAATGGGATCTAGAGTGGATATAGATCTGCAGTTTCATACGTGAGTGTGTGTAAGAACATAGATGTATAGACAAAGTAAAAGTAGAAAAAATAGAGAGCGCAAAATTTGTATGCATAAACGTCCAATGCTTTATTAATGCCAAATGAAAGTGAAATGTGGTAACCCTCACAAATAAACCAATGTGCCCCGAGTAAGACACATGGCTATAAAGTTATATTGTTTATTACATATCCAAAAAACAAGAAAGACAATTACTTCTGAATAAAAGTAATCGGTATAAAATCTTTTTTCGTCCAGTTACTGGGTCCACCATTGGTAGCAGTGAAGATCTAGCTATCCATGTTATTATCACCGTCCCCGTCTTCTAAAGCGTTGACCCCATGATTGTTGATGCATAGAGGAGGTCTTCCAGCACGAGCATGTCGAACAGCCCTTTGAGCCCCTGAAGAGAAACCCAAACCAAATTTATCAGTCTTGTATGGAATATCAGGGAGCTTACCCCAGATGGTATACCAACCTTCTTCGACAACCTCTTTTTCATCCTTGAGAGAAGCCATCTTCAAGGGAGTTCGGTGATCTTCGGCATATTGGTGACAGTTTCAGTTGTAGCCAAAGTCTGAAGTACCTCTTCGAAATTCTGGCACAGAGTCTCGATGAACTCACCATCCACTTCTACATATCTGAAGGGATTCAGGTGACTGACCATGTATTCTTCTTCCCCGTGTACAGTGACAATTCTTCTTTTGATCGAGTATTTCATCATCTGATGCAGAGTGGACGTAAAGGCTCCCGCTCCATGAATCCAAGGGCGACCGAATAAACAAGAATAGGATGGTTAGATATCCATCACATAGAAGGTAGCATCGAAAGTTTGAGAACCAAATTTGATGGGGACTTCCACCTCCCCGCGCACCATTCTCTTTGAATCGTCAAAAGCCCTCACTGCAATATTGCTGGGCTTCAAGGTCAAACCTTCACAGTTTAGTCTATCCAGAGCATTCTTAGGCAGCACATTTAATGATGAACCAATAGTCTATCCAGAGCATTCTTAGGCAGCACATTTAATGATGAACCAGTATCTACTAGGACATGGGCCAAAGTAGTTCCCTTGCATTCGACAAAGACATAAAACACATCATTGTGTTTCCTCCTTCTAGGAGTCAAATCAGCATCAAAAAAGCCCAAACCATTGTCGGCCGTCAAACTGGCCACACAATCTTCAAATTGGTCAGCAGAGGTTTCCTGTGGCACATGGACAGTTTTAAGAAATTTTACTAGAGCCTTCGCGTGAGCTTCGGAGCACAACAGCAAGGCTAGCATAGAGATCTTTGAAGGGGTCTGCCCTAACTGTTCGACCACATTGTAGTCGCTTTTCTTGATAATTTTAAGAATGTCTTCTATCTCCTTCTTAGAAGCCTCTGGGATAGATATTGAATGTGCCTTCGTCTGGACAGGCTCAATCATTATGTCTTTACCCCGAGTCTCGGTCGACTCAGTGATAGGGGTGTCAGCAGGGGTAATCACAGGGATTGTAGTAGTAGTATCAGCAGGAACGAAAGTAGGAATGATCACAGGACCAGTAACAGCTTTTGGAGGAGAAATCTCAGGGGTGAACACTCTTCCACTTCTGGTTATTTTACTGGTTCCCACAATGTTGCCAATGTCGGGGTCATCCTTTTCGGAAACTTGGTCTTCATCAGCCAGCCAATCTTACTTGACGCCATGGTAGTAGACGTCACCCCCATAGTTCCAAGGAACAGTTTTATCTGAGGAGTATGGGATTGGCCCTGGCATAGTAATTATCAGCGGAGTAACCTTTGGAACAGATATAATCCTGACGGGTCTTTTGGTGGAGACCTCGGGAGGATTTACGGAAATGGTTATTATCGAAACATCTTTGCAAGAAATGGTTGGAACGGGATTCTTCTCAAACAAAACCTCTTTATCATCCATCAGGCGCTGAACACCTGCCTTCAAAAAATGACAACCAGTCGGTAGAGATAAACAGAAGTGGCAACCTTCACCACAACCCAGAAATAAACCGGCCTTAAATAAGTTCCACTTAACGGTCATAAGAGGAGTAACAAGCTCTTTAACAGTAGTAAAAAACATATCATCTTCAATAGCGTTAACACCACGGCCGTGCTTGGGCATAGGAGCAGTGATAACATTTGGAATTTCAGGGGCGTCAAACTCAATTTCCTTTTCCTCGAGAAGGTCTTGTACCTTGTTTTTCAAAGCGCAACAGTTATTTGTATCATGACTTGGACTTTCCGAATGATAAGCACAACAGATATTTGGATTGTAGCGGGGAGAGGCAGTGTTGGGATTCTTTGGAGCTTCTCGCAAGGTTACCAGATTAAATTTCAACAAATGATACAAAACTTGGGATAAAGTCATATTTATCCGGGTGAACTATCTTACCGGCCTTTCTGTTCTCTGCTGATTATTCCTTTGCTGAGTGGGTGAAGGCTTAGAGATCATGACAGCCCCTACCGTTGGACGGAGTTCAGTTCTGTCTTGATTCCTTTGATTGTACATAACACTAACCTCTTTCTTCCCAATAAATGGCTTTCTTACTGCACTAGAGGATGCATCCTTTTGGATCTTACCACTCCTAATTCCAGCTTCCACTCTTTCTCATGTCAAGATTAATTCAGTAAAGTCGGTCGAGGAACTTCCAATCAAGTGATTAAAGAATGGACCAGATATGGTACCCAGAAACATATCCACTAGCTCCCTATCAGACAGGGGAGGATGGACTCTTCCTGCTAAGTCCCTCCACTTCTGAGTGTAGTCTTTAAAGCCCTCGCTCGAACCCATAGCCATACTTTAGAGTTGAGTATGGGTGGAAGCAAGGTCTGCATTATACTGATACTGCTTATATAAAATAGCGGCCATATCTTCCCGATTATGGATGTTGGTCCTTTACAGCTGGTAGAACTAATCTAACTGAGTTCCAGATAATCTATCCTGAAAGAAGTAGATCCATAAGTCCTTGTCAGTAGTGTGAGGCTGTATCTTCCTTACATAAGATCGGAGGTGCATTTTGGGACATGAAACCCCATCGTACTTGGAAAACACTGGCACCTTGAACTTTGGCGGAATGACAATCCCAGACACCAAACCCATCTCTTCAAAGTCCAGCCCAGGCACTTTCTGAATCTCCATTACACTCAGACGCTCTTCTAGTTGTTTATACTTTTCGTCGGCCGGAGGATACTGCTCTTCATTGTAATCAGTCTCATTATCAGATTCCCCCAGACTAGGGTCTTCCTCTCTTGTCTCACCCTCTTGGTTATCTCCTTCTTTTGATGAAGATGTCAGCTCAACCACTTGCCTTAGCGGTCCTTTGAATCTCCTTCCCAGATTTACCATACCAGCTGTCCTCCTTGGCTTTTTAGTCTTGTCTTTAACAATCATGGCTTTCAGTTCCTCTTGCCCTTTGGCTAGAGCCATGATCATTTATTGAAATTGATAATTTTGGGTTTGTAGATCCTTCACTGTCTGTTCGAGATCCATTTCTTTACTGCTGAAATAAACAGCGAAGAAGATTAGAAACCTGCTATGAAACCTATTTATGCAATGATATGTATGATATGTGTATGCAATAATTTCAAGGATTTTGGGAAATTTAAATTTGCGAACCAAAATGAAACAAAGATTTTATTAGTAGAATTCAAAATACAATTGCCTTTTAGGCGTTTCAATTAAAGATTCAAAAAACTATAAAAAAATCAGGTTTCCCATGGGCGCTTCCTCTTCGCGCCGAAATAGACATTAAGACCTCTTTCCTCATGAAGTTTCTTCGTGAGCTCTAAAACTTTCCTCTCATGGGCATAGAAATGGTCTCTATAGGTATCCCGCTCTTTCTTCAGCTGAATCTAGGATCTCTGCAGTTCTTCAAGATCAATGGACATATCAGGATGAAGAATCTTGTAGGGTATATCCCCTTCAGTAATGGGCTCCATGATCACTGATAAGATGGCTATATATGGCATCATAAGGTTCTGAGCACGATCTCGTACCCATTAGAGATAAGGTTCCATAGGGATGGGAGTCTTTGGCCCCAAAGTCTTGATGTCAAATCTGTTTACCATGCCCCAAGCTCGTATGAACCTCTGGCGATACCCTTGAACAACATCCTCATAGTTAAACATAATTCCCTGGATAAGCATCTCGTGAGGACCATCCCTTCAAGCGTAACCAAATTGTTGCAGATCTAGAGAAGGATTATATGTTATGCCTCCCCTAATGCCAAGTAGTGGGACATTAGGGAATTCCCCGCAGCAGTCAATAATAGAAATATCTCCCATAGATCCAGAACACCAAAGAATATCCGCGTGAGAAAGTGACATTATCCTTTGCGACCATTCCAAACCTTCTTCATTCTTTAGTACTGTTTTATGGAGGTGAGAAATAAACCACCTCGAAAGTAATGGCACACAACACCTAAGAATCCCTCTTTTCTTTGTGGTACGAGTGTGGAAGGTATGCAAGATATCTCCGAGTAAAGTGGGTACAGGGTTGTGAGATAGGAAGACCTTGATAGCATTTACATCTATGAGTAAGTCTGGGTTAGGGAACAGTACTAACCCATAGATGAGAAGGGCCAAGACCTCCTCAAAAGCCTGTAAGTCCAAATCATTCCAAAACAACTGAGCCTTCTCTATTAGGAACTTGGCTAGAAAACCCTTAACTCCGCTTCTTATTTCCCAGTTGGATACAACGTCGGATCGTTTCAGGTGTAAAACTGCTGCAATAACCTCTGGCTTCGGAGCTTCTTCCAAGCCTGTGAAAGGCAATTTATCCAAAATAGGTGTACCCAATATCTGAGAGAACTCTTCCATGGTGGGTATCAACTAATAGTCTGGAAAGGTGAAGCAATGATGCTTAGTGTCAAAGAACTGAAATAGCACACTCATCATTTTCTTATCAAAACCTGAGGTAACCAGATCGAGAAGCCGACCATAGTTCTTGGTGAATGAATAAGTCTCAGAAACCCTAGATACTAGCTCTTTGAGTTGAAGAGGTATTCTCACAAAGCTGATTCAGATGGTATTTCTGCAAGCGGAAGCCATGATCTGTAAAATAGAACAAAGATAAATTTCCCTAATCCTTGAAATGGTTAGTGTAATGAAGAATGAATGTTTATGATGCATGATGTCATGTTTAAGCAAATTAATCACACACAAGAAAAGCACACAAGACCTTAGGTTTAGGCTTGCATGGGGTTTATAGGTTGTTGTACCCCAAAATTTGCCCTCCCTTTCTTCAGGAAACCATCTTGGATTTTCAAGGTCCCTCTGAAACAAATCCAAGTCCTGAGTTATCCCTTTGCCCAAGCAAGCCGCTTACAAGAGCAAGATGATCTCACGAACTCCAGAAACAACACTTTTATCTTGAGAAAAAAAATCAAATTCTAAGTACTTAGAATGCTTCTCTAAAATAAGTGTTTTTAGAAAAATCAGCGCTTCAGAACTTCTGGACCCATTCCAGATGAATACGGTCAGAAGTTGCAAGCTTGGCTCAGCGTGGTCAGAAGTTGGCTCTTCAGCAGCTACATCAGTTCAATCAGAAGTTGTAAATGTGGTTCAGAATGTAAGCCTCAAACAGAACATGCCCCTTCAGCAGTTACACAAGCTCAGTCAGAATTTGCTAAAGGAATGCAAGAGAAGCAGGAAAGTCTGAAGACTCCTTCAGAACAGGTTGAAATCAGAAGATGAAAGGTCAGAAGAATGGGTGTTACACTGATACAGAATCTCTAAGTCCAGATTGTCCAGAAGTAAATCCAAGGAACGTACCAGAAAACTAGGAGAATCTCCAGAGCTTACTAAGATAACAGGTAGCCAAGGCCAGAGCATGGTTTACGCTGCTGATTCAACGCTGGTTTCCATTACCAGAACGTTGGTATTGACAGGTCTTGTCACCATTTAATGCCCATTAATGCTTCCAACCACTCCTGAGCATTCACGTGTGGCTTGGAAAACGCTTTTGCACAGATTCTGGCATGGGTCTTCACGCCACCGCCCACTTCAGAGGTCACTTCTCCCCAATCTACGCCTGCTGCTGCAACCTAGGCTGAAAGCTAGCTGTTATCACAACTTCCCAGGAATTTCTGTCAAAGAACAAATTCAAACTCTGTTGGCGCCTTAAATGTTCAAGGCATCCACAAGAACTTTGCCTATAAATAGAGAGGCTTCACCACTGCAAAAGGCGTTAAAAAAAAACAGAAACAGAAACTGCTAAGTGAGAAACAGAACTCCTAGCAACATAGCATTCTGAAACTCTGCCAAAATCTCCAGCTTTGTTTCATAACTTTGAGTTTCTCACCTTCAAACTTCATCAAATATCCAGTTTTTTTTTCTGTAAACCAAAGACACCCTCTCTAAACTTCTGACCCTGCATACGTATACACCTTTACTTCCCCTTTTTCAAAGAAAATCTGTCCAGAACACCACCAGAACCAAAAGCTAAACCTTCACCCACAACTCTCCCAACAGTCAGGTAAGCACCTGCTGACCCTCATCACACTGTTAAGCATCATCAGCTGTGCCTATTCAAGTAACATAATGTAAATATCATGTTGTTGTTGTTTATGTTCTGAGGATTTTCATACCTCAGAGCGTTCTGAGCCAGTATAGGATCTGCCTGTGACCTTGTTGACTCTGACCTCTGAAACATCTTTGTATTTGCTGGATCTGTTCCAAGTATGTTTCCTGTTTTGTGGAGTAACAACAGGATTGCAGATGTTCTGATTAGTACACGAAAAAGCCAAGTGCTGACTTTGACGTTAGCACATCTGAAGCTTGTTTTGCTGTCAATGATATCAGAACCTCTGAGAGTTATTGCCTTTTCAGCAGAATCAGAACTTATGGTTTCTCCACTAACAAACTTCTGTCTTGCAGCGCAGGGAAATCAGAACTTCTGATTTCCCCACTAACAAGGTTCTGTTTTGCAGGTGCTAGAGTCAGAAGTTCTGACTCATCCAGTTTCACTAACAGGTTGATCATCTGGCAGCGGAGCTGAGTCAGAACTTCTGATGACCTCCCAACAGCGCGCGGGCTCCCTCTCTCTCTCTATATATCTTGTTTTCTGCTATTTTCTTTTTTGTCTATTTTTCTCGTTGAACCCCCCATGTACAAATGTGTATCCCCCTCCCCTAATTGTTGTAATAGCGTAGGATTTTACATTTCCGCTTCTTATTGCTAGTAATTAGGACGTGTATGGCAAGATAAAATCAATGAAATAGAAAAACCTAATTCAAAGAAAAAAAAACTCTTGTATGCAATAAAACACACTTGCACACTAACACCCCTAGGGTTACATCCACTTGTTGCCTTCAAATAATTGGGCCATATTGCATGTTAGGTCTCTTTGGGCAAAACAAACAAATCAAATGATCATAGTCCCTCGATAACATTTTCAAAATATTGCCAAAATAAATGATCAAGTCCCTTAAAAAAAATGCCCAAAGATACTTGGCACCATTGCAATTATGGTCCAAACGATGACCCGCGCCCGTCCCTTTCATATCCTAACATGAGATTGTCCACTAAATACAATGGTGGAATAAACTTATGAAAAGGGTTAAAACATAGCAATAGTCTTTGAGAAATTTAGGAGTGGATAAACTCTTAGTTACTTGAATCAAACTTGCAAAAACAAAACACTTGCCTATTTTCTAAAAACACACCTCACAACACTTTCAAAACAAATTTTCAAAAACAAATGAAAACCTTTTCAAAAGACATACATCTTTGTATACATCCCCACATGGATCATTACAAAGGTTGCCACCACATTGGCTTCTTTTCAAAACATTTTCAAACCCACACACACAAGCACCATTTCAAACAATTGAAAACAAAAGGCAAGTGATCTAAGCAAGTAACTAAGAGCCCATGGATAACCATGGATAGAAAGGATGCTAATACCTTCCCTTTCTATAATCTACTCCCCGAACCCAAGAAAAATCTCAAAGGTTTTTTGCTGTGCTTTTTAAACCTTTCCTTAGGATAAAATAAAAAGTCGGTGGCGACTCTTGCTCAACCGAAACATTTGCGAAAACAAACGCAAAAACACAGTCAGTTCTCCCACCGTATCATAGAACTGGCGACTCTGTTGGGGAAAATTTTAAAAGTGGAGTAACCTTAGGGCTTAGATCACCCTCTTGCATGACTAATTGTTTGAATTGTTTGCTTTATACTTTGGTTCTATTTGTTTGGGTTTGCAATCCTACACCCGGATTTTGGGAAACATTCATAGATAGCAATACGTTGTGGAAACTGTGCGGGGTATACCGACACGGTTGAAGCAATAGCTATATTAGTGCGACATATTTGTGAGTACCGGTAACCCTTGAGTTCAATCAAGGAGAGTACGGGGCCGCTGAGTGATGTCACTAAGCACTAATGACCTAGAACCTTACTTGACCATCTTGGCCTTTTATTAGGGGTAGTGAGATGACCGGCTTTGGTGCAGTCCGAAGTTGGTAGATACTCGATACTACACTCATTGAGGGTTGTTTTCTTGGAATATTTTGGTCGCTAGTTAAGTGGCTAAACCAAAACAATGAACATTGAAAACAATCCAAGGATATTGAGCTCCTTAGAACCCGGTTACTATTTATAGGACAGGTTTTTAAGCCAACTACACTCAAGAGGGTACTTACCTATGAAACCCCATGCCAGCCTGAAACTAGGGTTTTGTGTGATTTGCTTGTACATATGTTTTGTGCATACATCATAAACATCATGAAGCATCATATGCATTCTCTAACCATTTCAAGGGTTTTGGATCTTCATCTTTGTTCTTGTTTTGCAGGACATGGAAATTCCTCGCAGAAATACCATTCAAGTCAACCTTGTGAGAATCTCTCCTCAACTCAAGGAGCTCACCTCAAGAATTCTGGAAAATTCATCCTTCAGTGAAAGACATGGTAGACTGCTTAGTCTAGTCAACACCAACATTGAAGAAGACATGATGAAAGTGTTATTCCAGTTCTTTGACCCTCTTCACCACTGTTTCACTTTCCCTGATTATCAGTTGGTACCCACTTTGGAGGAGTTTTCTCAACTCCTGAGAATTCCTATCCTTAATCAACTACCCTTCAACGGTACGGAAAAGGAACCAAAGCCGGAAGATGTTGCTCGAGAATTACATCTACAACCATCCGACATTAAGGGGCATTGGGAAACCAGAAGCGGCGTCAGAGGATTCTTAGCAAAATTCTTGTTTGAGAAGGCACAAGAATGTTGGAACTCATTGGACCTACAAGCCTTTGAAGAGATTGTGGCACTCCTTATCTATGGGTTGATCTTGTTCCCAAATCCTGACCAATTGGTAGATGTCAATGCTGTCAAAATCTTCTTGTCCAGAAATCCAATACCAACATTGCTTGGGGACATCCTTCACTCATTTTACACACGAACAATGAGAAAAAGGGGTGTTCTTATGTGTTGTACTCCTATCCTTGCAAGGTGGTTTATTTCGCACCTTCCACAATCTGTCTTGAAGAATGACCAATGTGCAAGGTGGTCCCAACGATTGATGACTCTTACTCATTCTGATGTGCATTGGTGTTCTCGGTCCAGAGAAAATGTCATCATTGTCGATCGTTGCGGAGAATTTCCTAATGTTCCTTTACTTGGAATTAGAGGGGGTATCACCTACAACCCTTGCCTAGCTTTGAGGCAATTTGGATATGCACGGAGGGATGGCCCTCATGATATGTTGATTCCTAGCCTAATTTTTGACTTCGACAACGATGCGCAAGGACTTCGCCAAAGATTCATCAGAGCTTGGGGAAAACTCAACAAGGTTGATAGCAAGACTCTGGGACACAAGAACTCCATCCCTCTTGAGCCCTATCTCAAGTGGGTACGAGCCCGAGCCCAAAGTCTAATGATGCCTTATCCTCGTGTACTCCCAGTAATTAAAGAGCCCGTCAAGGAAGGAGAGGTTCCCTACACCATCCTACATCCAGACATGCCTACATCGTGGGAGGAAATGCAGAAAAGCTGGATTCAGCTCAAGGAGGAACGGAATACTTTTGAGGCTAGCTACTACGCCAGTGAAAAGAAGGTTCTAGAGCTTACCCGCCGACTCCACGAGCAAGAGGCCCTCAATACCTACATCGCACCAAAGAGGATGCGCAATGTATTTTTACCTTGAGAGGTTATTTTGGAATATTTGGCCCATGGGGCATTTATGTACTAACAAATTTCTTCTTATTAATATGACGTGCGTTCTTCTTTGTCTAAAACAATTTTGAATGTCCTAAATCCTTGAATGCATTGCATACATAAGCATACCATTCATCATGTGCATAAGCAGGTCTCATTCCAGGTTTCCTTATCTGTCTGCTGTTTATGTCAGTAGGATGGATCTCGAGCAAACAATCAAAGACCTACAGGCTCAGAATGCACAGTTCCAGCAACTCCTGATGACCTTGGCTAAGGGTCAGGAAGATATCAAGACTCAATTGGGAAACAAAGACCCAGTGAAAAAGAAGAAAAAGAGACTCGGGGTGGCTACTTTGGGGAGAAGATTCGACGGAGAAGCTCGAAGAGTGCTTGAATTTCCTCCTACTTCTGATGAAGGAACCAGTAAAGGAGGTGGACCGGCGGTACCTTCTGAGTCTGATGCGAAAGAAGAAGAGGTTGAAGAGGATGAAGATTATACTGATCAGCAATACCCTCCAGCTGATGATAAATACAAAGGGTTAGAAGACAGATTAGCCGCCATGGAATTACAAAGAGTACCGGGTTTGGATTTTGAAGACTTGGGTTTGGTTGCCAGGATTGTGATTCCCCCAAAGTTCAAAGCGCCAGTGTTTGTAAGGTATGATGGGTTGTCCTGCACCAAAATGCATCTTAGGTCCTACGTGAGAAGATCCAACCCTATACGGCAGATAAAAACCTCTGGATTCATTTCTTTCAAGACAGCCTTTCTGGAGCTCAGTTGGAGTGGTTTTATCAGCTAGAAGGAACCAGTGTCCGGAATTGGGAAGATTTGGCCACCGCTTTCTACAAAAAATACCAATACAATTCTGACCTTGCCCCTACTCGTACCCAACTTCAGGGTATGTCGTTAGGAACAAGCGAAGGATTCAAAGAATACGCACAAAAATGGAGGGATTTGGCTGGCAGGGTGCAGCCTCCTTTAACCGATCGTGAGCTGGTTGATATGTTTCTAGGGACCCTATCTAGGCCATTTTCAATCATCTGATTGGTAACTCTTCCGCGGGGTTTACCGATTTGATCTTAACGGGCGAAAGAATAGAAGCTGGCATCAAGTCAGGAAAGATTCAGAAGGGTGTTGCTACAAGTACTGAGAAGAGGCCTTTTAAGAAAGAAGCAAGTGCCGTCTATGGTCCTAGAAGACAAGTCAAGCCCGAAAGTCGCCAAGCCGTCAATGCTTTGGTCATTTCAAAACCTGCTGCTGCTCCTCAGCAGTACAATCAACAAAGAAGTGAAAGGCCCAAGAGGCAGTATACTCGGCTGAGTATGACCTTATCTCAAATTTTACCCCAAATGTTATCAACCAATTTGGTTACCACCAAAGAAGCTCCTAAAGTCGTGAATACTGCGTCTCCTAAGTATAACCCAAATGCCCGGTGTGCTTATCATTCTGATAGTCCCGGGCACACTACTGACGATTGCTGGGCCTTGAGGAACAAAGTGCAAGATCTTATCGACGCGAAGGAAATTCAGTTTGAAGCACCTGAGAGACCAAATGTTGTAACTGCTCCTATGCCCCAGCATAGAGTAAATGCCATTGAGGAAGAGTTGTATGCTGTTTCGGTGAATGAAGATGTTACCCCTCTGTTGACTGTTAAGAGGAACTTACTACTAGCCGGTGTATTTCCGGGTTGTAGTAAGGGTTGCCTCCTGTGTGCTGTAATCCCTACCGGTTGTCCACTGCTGAAGTCAGGCATCCAAAGCCTGATGGATAGCAAGGAGATTTTGTTCAAGAAAACTACTGTTCCGTCTGTTCCCATTGAAGAAATATCTGTTGTCACAATCTACAATCCTGCCAAAGCTCCTGTAAAGAAACCAGTCCAAATTATGTCTGTTGCACCCATCACTATTACTGTCCCGGGGCCTCTCCCGTATGAGTCTGATAAAGATGTTCCATGGCATTATGGAGCCGACGTGTATGTGCTTGGGGTGAAGCAGGAGTTCAACACCAATACCAATATCAGTAATATCACTGGTCCCGCAAAGATTACCCGCAGTGGCAGGCTCTTCTCGCCTGACATTGCACCGCCAGTTATCCGAAAACCTCTCACCATCACACCCGCAAGTGTGCATGTTCCAATTCAAGTTCCTGTGTCTACTACTGCCGCCGAGTCCTCTGATACTCGGGGCAAAGAAGTTGCTACCGATTCTCCTGCCAGGACGGAGGCACCAAAAAAGACTGTTGTGGAAGCCTCCCAACAAGAAATGGAGGAAATTCTTAAAATCATCAAAAAGAGTGACTTTAATGTTGTTGAACAGTTGGGGCATACTCCCTCCAAAATCTCTATGTTATCACTGCTGCTATGCTCAGAGGCCCATGCAAAAGCCCTGATTTCATTTCTGAAAACGGCCCATGTGCCGCAAGAGACCTCCGCGGACCAATTCACCGACTGTGTGGCTAATTTGACAGCTGACAATGGCTTGGGGTTCTCGGATGCTGACCTCACCCCCAAGGGGAAAAATCACAATGATGCCCTGCACGTCTCTATAGAGTGCAGGGGCACTACTCTCGCACACGTGTTGGTGGATACCGGCTCTTCCCTAAATGTTTTGCCCAAGAAGGCATTGGATCGTCTGGATTGTGAGGGTTTGGAGCTGAAACCTAGTAACATCATTGTTAGAGCCTTCGACGGTTCTAAGAGGATGGTGCACGGTGAGGTAGACATCCCTATTCGTGTAGGTTCCCAAGTTTTCGGCTCAACGTTCTATGTAATGGATATTCGTCCGTCTTACTCCTGCTTGTTGGGTCGACCCTGGATTCACAAAGCTGGGGCAGTAACCTCCACTTTACACCAAAAGCTCAAATACCCTGTCAAAGGGAAGATTGTTACTGTGCAGGGTGAGGAGGAATACATGGTGAGTCACTTGAATTCATTCCGATATATCGAGATGGACGGGGAGTTTATTGAAACCCCTTTTCAGCATTTTGAGGAAGTACCTCCAGTGTTGGCATCGGCTGAGGCAGTGGTTGAAAAAGACTTTCCGTTGAAGATGGCGTCCTTAAGGGATGCCCGGGCTGTAATCGAGAAAGGCAATTGTGCAAACTGGGGTCAGCTTCCTGACTTCACTCAAAAGAATGACAAGTTTGGGCTGGGCTTTACTGCAGAGGCTCAGAGGGTTGTGCGCAAGGAAAGGATCGGAAAGGCTCCGGTGTTTATCTCCAACCCAAGGGTGAATGCTATTGAGGAGGATGCGGAGGAAGCAGAGTTTGACAATTGGATCTACCCGACTACCAGCAACGGACTAAGCAACTGGACGGCAAAGGATTTTACGCCTATCACATTTGTCACGCAGTAATTAATTTCTTTTGATTTCCAATTTGTAACAAACAATGTGTTAAAACTTTTATTGGCTCGGTGTCCTACCCGGGGCAACGTAGCTCCATTTGTGAGGGCTTTTTGTATGACATTTCCATATATCATCAATCAAAACATTGGACGTTTGTTGCATTTCAAATCTTGTGCTCTTTTTCTTTGTGTTATATATTGCAAAATAGCTATATTTACACACACTCACTTATACAGGTTTCAATCCACTCTGGATCTCACTGGTAACAGCTCTGCTACCGCCAGTTATGACTTCGAGAATCCAATCAACTTGGCCGAAGACGAAGGTGAAGATGATTGTGAAGTGCCTGGTGAGCTTGCAAGACTGCTACTCCAGGAAGAGAGGGCTATTCAACCACATGAAGAGCCGGTGGAAACAATTAACCTGGGTACTGATACAGATAGGAAAGAGGTCAAGATTGGTGCCAATCTAGAGCTCGGCGTGAAGCAACGATTGATCCAGATGCTACAGGATTACATGGAGATATTTGCTTGGTCCTATGAAGACATGCCTGGTTTGGATGCCGACATTGTAGTTCACCACCTACCAACCAAGGAAGATTGCCCTCCGGTAAAGCAAAAGGTCTGCCGCATGCGCCCAGAGATGTCTGAAAAGATCAAGGCTGAGGTTATGAAGCAGTTCGACGCCGGGTTTCTAGCAGTAACTTCTTACCCTCAGTGGGTTGCCAATGTGGTGCCAGTGCCGAAGAAAGACGGTAAAGTCAGAATGTGTGTCGACTATAGGGACTTGAACAGGGCAAGCCCCAAGGATGACTTCCCCTTACCTCACATCGATGTTCTTGTTGACAATACCACACAACACAAGGTGTTCTCCTTCATGGATGGTTTTTTAGGGTATAATCAGATCAAGATGGCTCCGGAAGATATGGAAAAGACCACCTTTGTGACTCAGTGGGGCACCTTCTGCTACAAGGTCATGTCGTTCGGGTTGAAAAATGCTGGGGCAACCTATCAACGTGCCATGGTTGCTTTATTTCATGATATGATCCATCACGAGATTGAGGTATACGTTGATGACATGATTGCAAGGTCTCAAACTGAGGAGGAGCACCTTGATCATCTGAGGAAGCTATTTGACCGACTGAAGTTATACAAGCTGAGGTTGAATCCCAACAAATGCACCTTTGGGGTGAGGTCCGGAAAATTGCTAGGTTTCATTGTAAGTGATAAAGGTATTCAGGTGGACCCTGCCAAGGTAAAAGCCATACAAGAGATGCCAACTCCAAAGACAGAGAAAGAAGTCAGAGGCTTCCTAGGACGACTGAATTACATTGCCCGATTCATCTCACATCTGACTGCTACTTGTGAGCCAATCTTCAAATTACTGAAGAAAGATCAAGTAGTACGCTGGAACGATGAATGTCAGGCTGCCTTTGAAAAGATAAAGGAATATCTCCAAGAGCCACCCATTCTTATGCCACCAGTGGAAGGAAGACCTCTAAATTATACTTGACAGTACTTGATAACTCAATGGGGTGTGTGCTGGGGCAGCATGACGAGTCTGGCCGAAAAGAGCACGCTATTTATTACTTGAACAAAAAGTTTACCGACTGTGAGTCTCGTTACTCACTGCTTGAGAAAACTTGTTGCGCTCTTGTATGGGCTGCTCGCCGGCTGAGACAGTATATGCTGACTCACACTACTCTATTAATTTCGAAGATGGATCCCATCAAGTATATATTTGAAAAGCCTGCTCTGTCTGGAAGGATAGCGAGATGGCAAATGATCTTGACAGAATATGACATCCAGTATACAACTCAGAAAGCTATTAAGGGAAGTGTACTGGCAGATCATTTGGCACACCAACCTGTGGACGATTACCAATCATTGAACTTTGATTTTCCGGATGAAGACATCATGGTGGTAACTGACTGTGAAGTACCTGGACCGGATGAAGGACCTGAGGAAGGATCCCGATGGTCTATGCATTTTGATGGAGCCTCCAATGCTTTGGGTAACGGCGTCGGCGCTGTAATCATATCTCCCAAAGGAACTCATACTCCACTCACCGCCCGATTGTGTTTCAACTGCACCAACAACATGGCAGAATATGAAGCATGTATCATGGGTTTACAAGCTGCAATCGACTTAAGGATCAAGTTTCTGAGTGTCTTCGGAGATTCCGCTCTCGTGATCAATCAGATCAAAGGCGAGTGGGATACGAAACACCCAAATCTTATTCCTTACAAGGAGTATGTGTCAACTTTGCTTCCCCACTTTGAAGAAATAACTTTTGAGCACTTCCCAAGAGAGGAGAATCAGCTAGCGGACGCACTAGCTACGATGTCTTCAATGTTCAAAGTTAAATGGGACAATGAGGCTCCCCGGATCATTATATGGAAGTTGGATGAACCTGCACATTGCTGTGATCTCGAGACCGAAGAGGTAACAGAAAAACCCTGGTATCATGAAGTGAAGAGGTACTTAGAAGCTCAGGAATACCCTGAAGGTGCATCTGTCAATGACAAGAAGTTCATGAGGAGGTTTGCGGCAAAATTCTTCCTCAGCAACGGCATTCTCTACAAACGGAATCATGATTCAACTCTACTACGTTGTGTGGATAAGGCTGAAGCAGAGAAGATCATGTTAGAACTGCATGAAGGTACATTTGAAACACATTCCAGTGGGCACACCATGGCTAAGAAAATCCTTCGAGCAGGATATTTCTGGTCCATAATGGAAGTCGATTGTTACCAACACTCTCGAACTTGTCACAAATTCCAGATCTATGCCGACAAGGTGCATATTCCTCCAGTTCCTCTGAACGTCCTGACGGCACCTTGGCCTTTCGCAATGTGGGGGATTGATATGATCGGTGAGATCCGACCGACGGCATCCAATGGGCATCGCTTCATCTTAGTGGCGATCGATTACTTCAAGAAGTGGGTTGAGGCAGCTTCCTACGCCACAGTAACCAAGAGTGTCGTGGCACGTTTTATCCAGCATAATCTGATCTGTCGGTACGGCGTCCCGGAAAGAATCATTACAGACAATGGTACCAATCTCAACAACAAGATGATCATTGAACTCTGTGAACAATTCAAGATACAGCACCACAATTCTTCTCCCTACCGGCCGAAGATGAATGGGGCTGTAGAGGCAGCCAATAAGAATATCAAGAAAATTGTGCAGAAGATGACAGTGACTTATAAAGATTGGCACGACATGTTACCGTTCGCCCTTCATGGGTACCGTACCTCAGCAAGGACTTCAACCGGGGCAACTCCCTTCTCTTTGGTCTATGGCATGGAGGCAGTCTTGCCAATTGAAGTCCAGATACCCTCTCTCCGGATAATGAAGGATGCAGACCTGAGTGAAGACTACTGGATCCAGACTCGACTTGATCAATTAAACCTGATTGACGAAAATAGACTCACTGCTATCTGTCATGGTCAGACGTATCAAAAACGGATGATCAGGGCATTTAACAAGAAAGTCAAACCACGAGAGTATCAAGTTGGGGACCTGGTAATCAAACGCATCATCCTTCCTCAAAGTGATCCCCGGGGCAAATGGACCCCTACATACGAAGGGCCATTTGTGGTTAAGCATGTGTTCTCAGGAGGAGCCATGATCCTAACCACCATGGACGGTGACGACCTTCCTCACCCCGCCAATGCAGACATAGTGAAAAAATACTACGCATAAATAAAAGACCCGCTAGGTTGACATACCTAGGCAAAAATTAGGGCTTCCCGGCGAACCAAAAGGGTTCGGGCAAGAATAAGGGATGAAATGAAAAATCTGTACACCCGGCAAGTCGAAAACCTGAAAAGGCGGCTTGGGCAAAAATGGGTATCCCGGTGGACTGAAAACCCGAAAGGGCGGTCCAGGCAAAAGTTAGGGATGAAGCGTAACACTATGTCTCATTGGATCACTTCGCATCCGGAGTTCGGCATCAACTATCTGGCTCAGACTTCGGCATTGACCAATCAGCTTCATCTTCAACTAGGCAGCAGAGCGATGAGACGCTTGGAGACATAAAGGCAATAGCAGAGTTGGAACCCAGTGGGATTATTCACATAGCTGTTTGTTTTCTTTTCAAAATTGTCAAATCTGTGATTAATTCGGCGGCATTCTCTTACTAGGATGTCAGCCTCTTGTACAAAAAACGCCTATTCATAGGCAAAATTCAAATCAATACAAATTCATTTGTCCATACAAATTGCCATTGTCTTTTCCTTTTTCTGTTTTGTCTTGCGAAGAACGTCCAATGATCATTTTTGATATATGCATTTGACGTTAAATTGCTGATTCATAAATATTTGCACATAAAACGGAAGATTAATTACAGGTGACATCAGAAACAGGGGCAATGTAGAATTGTCTGATGCAGTCTGTTTGCTTTGTCCGCCAAGTTACCAAGGTAGATTCGACTGAAGAATGTGACCAAGTGATCTCAGTTCCCCGCAGAGTAAGGCAAGATTCAGCAGTACTTCCCCCAATGAAGTCGTCAACTTTCCCCGGCAGGTCTAAAAAGCTTATCCCCAGTAGATTCTGGAAGCTTGTTCTCCGCAGAATACGGACGTCTCTCCCGAGCTTTATTCAGAGTTATCCCTCACAAGGGCTTATAACTGGGTTATCCTCAGCTAATTGCCATGGAAGATCGCCCTCGGCAAGGTTCTTTCAGTCCCCGGCAGGAGTTTATCTTTGGTATCCCCAGCGGAGTTTATCATCATTATCCCCAGCGGAATCCATCATTGAAGTCCTCAGCAGGTCTCTTGTCAAACTTCAGCAAAGTATCTCTTCCACAGAGAAATTCCTCGGCCGATCGTCAAGGATTCATTTTCCTAAGACAAAAATACATTCATAAACATTTCACGTTTTCATACATCCTGCTTACATACATGATGAGTGCATACAACACTATCTCATGTTAAAACATCATGCATATCATACATCATGACATTGCATACAACTTATGTTTTGCCTTTTCAGGGAAAAGACAATCCCAAAGACAATTACCTTCAACTGTCACAATTCCAGATTCGATACCTGTATCTAGCCAGGGCACATCTGAGAGTGATCAGTTTCCAGACTCGATTCCTGTATCTAGCCAGGGCATGTCTGAAGAGTTCGAAGATTCGATTCCTGTATCCAGCCAGGGCACATCTATCAACTACAACATTTCCAGATTCGATTCCTGTATCCAGCCAGGGCATATCTGTTGACCATATTTCCAGACTCGATTCTTGTATCTAGCCAGGGCATGTCTGAAGAGTTCGAAGATTCGATTCCTGTATCCAGCCAGGGCACATCTATCAACTACAACATTTCCAGATTCGATTCCTGTATCTAGCCAGGGCATATTTGTTGACCATATTTCCAGACTCGATTCCTGTATCTAGCCAGGGCATGTCTGAAGAGTTCGAATATTCGATTCCTGTATCCAGCCAGGGCACATCTATCAACTACAACATTTCCAGATTCGATTCCTGTATCTAGCCAGGGCATATCTATTGACGACCATTTCCAGATTCGATTCCTGTATCTAGCCAGGGCATATCTGTTGACCATATTTCCAGACTCGATTCCTGTATCTAGCCAGGGCATGTCTGAAGAGTTCGAAGATTCGATTCCTGTATCCAGCCAGGGCACATCTATCAACTACAACATTTCCATATTCGATTCCTGTATCTAGCCAGGGCATATCTATTGACGACCATTTCCAGATTCAACTCCTGTATCCATCCAGGGCACATTTGTGAGCCACCGATTGTAGATTCGATACCTGTATCCAGCCAGGGCATATCTGCATAAGGAGATTGAAGATCAAACACCTGTAACAAGCCAGGAAAATATCTGCCTTTCTCAGATATATAAAGTTCTCGCTAAGGAATCTATTGTGCGATCAACACTTCCAAATGGCATCTGTAAGCCCATTCCCGACGAAGATCTGTCACATCTCCAGATGGCATCTATAAGCCCATCTCCCTTTCCACCACCTCTCCAAATGGCATCTATATGCCCATTCCCACCATCACATTGCTGATACTCTACTATGCGAGTGCAAATTTTCGGGCACTCTGGTGTCCAATCTCCTTTTACCTTCGAGTCGCGAAAGGCAAACTTGCCAATCTAACTCTTCAGGTTCAAGAAGATTGAACAGGGGCAACTGTTGTACCCCAAAATTTGCCCTCCCTTTCTTCAGGAAATCATCTTGGATTTTCAAGGTCCCTCTGAAACAAATCCAAGTCCTGAGTTATCCCTTTGCCCAAGCAAGCCGCTTACAAGAGCAAGATGATCTCACGAACTCCAGAAACAACACTTTTATCTTGAGAAAAAAAATCAAATTCTAAGTACTTAGAATGCTTCTCTAAAATAAGTGTTTTTAGAAAAATCAGCGCTTCAGAACTTCTGGACCCATTCCAGACGAAGACGGTCAGAAGTTGCAAGCTTGGCTCAGCGTGGTCAGAAGTTGGCTCTTCAGCAGCTACATCAGTTCAATCAGAAGTTGTAAATGTGGTTCAGAATGTAAGCCTCAAACAGAACATGCCCCTTCAGCAGTTACACAAGCTCAGTCAGAATTTGCTAAAGGAATGCAAGAGAAGCAGGAAAGTCTGAAGACTCCTTCAGAACAGGTTGAAATCAGAAGATGAAAGGTCAGAAGAATGGGTGTTACACTGATACAGAATCTCTAAGTCCAGATTGTCCAGAAGTAAATCCAAGGAACGTACCATAAAACTAGGAGAATCTCCAGAGCTTACTAAGATAACAGGTAGCCAAGGCCAGAGCATGGTTTACGCTGCTGATTCAACGCTGGTTTCCATTACCAGAACGTTGGTATTGACAGGTCTTGTCACCATTTAATGCCCATTAATGCTTCCAACCACTCCTGAGCATTCACGTGTGGCTTGGAAAACGCTTTTGCACAGATTCTGGCATGGGTCTTCACGCCACCGCCCACTTCAGAGCTCACCTCTCCCCAATCTACGCCTGCTGCTGCAACCTAGGCTGAAAGCTAGCTGTTATCACAACTTCCCAGGAATTTCTGTCAAAGAACAAATTCAAACTCTGTTGGCGCCTTAAATGTTCAAGGCATCCACAAGAACTTTGCCTATAAATAGAGAGGCTTCACCACTGCAAAAGGCGTTAAAAAAAAAACAGAAACAGAAACTGCTAAGTGAGAAACAGAACTCCTAGCAACACAGCATTCTGAAACTCTGCCAAAATCTCCAGCTTTGTTTCATAACTTTGAGTTTCTCACCTTCAAACTTCATCAAATATCCAGTTTTTTTTTCCTGTAAACCAAAGACACCCTCTCTAAACTTCTGACCCTGCATACGTATACACCTTTACTTCCCCTTTTTCAAAGAAAATCTGTCCAGAACACCACCAGAACCAAAAGCTAAACCTTCACCCACAACTCTCCCAACAGTCAGGTAAGCACCTGCTGACCCTCATCACACTGTTAAGCATCATCAGCTGTGCATATTCAAGTAACATAATGTAAATATCATGTTGTTGTTGTTTATGTTCTGAGGATTTTCATACCTCAGAGCGTTCTGAGCCAGTATAGGATCTGCCTGTGACCTTGTTGACTCTGACCTCTGAAACATCTTTGTATTTGCTGGATCTGTTCCAAGTATGTTTCCTGTTTTGTGGAGTAACAACAGGATTGCAGATGTTCTGATTAGTACAGGAAAAAGCCAAGTGCTGACTTTGACGTTAACACATCTGAAGCCTGTTTTGCTGTCAATGATATCAGAACCTCTGAGAGTTTATGCCTTTTCAGCAGAATCAGAACTTCTGGTTTCTCCACTAACAAACTTTTGTCTTGCAGCGCAGGGAAATCAGAACTTCTGATTTCCCCACTAACAAGGTTCTGTTTTGCAGGTGCTAGAGTCAGAAGTTCTGACTCATCCAGTTTCACTAACAGGTTGATCATCTGGCAGCGGAGCTGAGTCAGAACTTCTGATGACCTCCCAACAGCACGCGGGCTCCCTCTCTCTCTATATATATCTTGTTTTCTACTATTTTCTTTTTTGTCTATTTTTCTCGTTGAACCCCCCATGTACAAATGTGTATCCCCCTCCCCTAATTGTTGTAATAGCGTAGGATTTTACATTTCCGCTTCTTATTGCTAGTAATTAGGACGTGTATGGCAAGATAAAATCAATGAAATAGAAAAACCTAATTCAAAGAAAAAAAAACTCTTGTATGCAATAAAACACACTTGCACACTAACACCCCTAGGGTTACATCCACTTGTTGCCTTCAAATAATTGGGCCATATTGCATGTTAGGTCTCTTTGGGCAAAACAAACAAATCAAATGATCATAGTCCCTCGATAACATTTTCAAAATATTGCCAAAACAAATGATCAAGTCCCTTAAAAAAAATGCCCAAAGATACTTGGCACCATTGCAATTATGGTCCAAACGATGACCCGCGCCCGTCCCTTTCATATCCTAACATGATATTGTCCACCAAATACAATGGTGGAACAAACTTATGAAAAGGGTTAAAACATAGCAATAGTCTTTGAGAAATTTAGGAGTGGATAAACTCTTAGTTACTTGAATCAAACTTGCAAAAACAAAACACTTGCCTATTTTCTAAAAACACACCTCACAACACTTTCAAAACAAATTTTCAAAAACAAATGAAAACCTTTTCAAAAGACATACATCTTTGTATACATCCCCACATGGATCATTACAAAGGTTGCCACCACATTGGCTTCTTTTCAAAACATTTTCAAACCCACACACACAAGCACCATTTCAAACAATTGAAAACAAAAGGCAAGTGATCTAAGCAAGTAACTAAGAGCCCATGGATAACCATGGATAGAAAGGGTGCTAATACCTTCCCTTTCTATAATCTACTCCCCGAACCCAAGAAAAATCTCAAAGGTTTTTTGCTGTGCTTTTTAAACCTTTCCTTAGGATAAAATAAAAAGTCGGTGGCGACTCTTGCTCAACCGAAACATTTGCGAAAACAAACGCAAAAACACAGTCAGTTCTCCCACCGTATCACATAGGTAAATACCCTCTTGAAGTTTATTTGGTTTCAAACCTGTCCTAGAAATAGTAATCGGGTTCTAAGGAGTCTCAATATCACTAATCTTTCTTTATCGGTATTATTTCAGTTTAGCAATATTTTCTTGCAACCGAAACATCCCGAAATTCCAATCTCATTGAGTGTAGTATCGAGTATCAACTGGTTCCCAGCTTTACACCGAGGCCGGCTATCTCACTACTTTCTAATGGCCAAGTTTGTTCAACTAAGGTTCTAAGGTTCGTTAGTGCTTCACGACACCACACGGAGGCCTCGTATTCTCCTCGATTCAACACAAGGGATACAGGTACCAACCAAAGTGTCACACCAACACAGCTATCACTTCAACTATATCGGTCTATGTTGTACAATCTCCACGATCTATTGTTGTTTATCTAAAAAGATTTCCCCAGATCCGGGTGTAGGATCTATAATAACCCAAATAATACCTTCAAAGATAAAGCAGTCAAAGCAAACAGAGAAAGCAATTTTAAAATGATCTAGACCCTAAGGTAAACCCCACATTATAATTATCCCCAGCAGAGTCGCCAGTTCTGTGATATGGTGGCAGAACCGACTGTTAATATTGGTTTATATTTTGTATTTGCAAATATCGTGGTAAGCAAGAGTCGCCACCGACTTTTCTTTTATCTAACAAAGGAAAGGGTGAAAAGAACAGAAAAAGACCTTTTTTCTAGATTTTCTGAGTAAGGGGGGTAAATTATGAAAAGGGAAGGTGTTAGCACCCTTTCCATCTGTGTTTTTCCATGGGCTCTTAGGTACTTGCTCATTTTTGAAAATGGATTTCGTGTTTGTGTGAAAAAGTTTTTGTTTGAAAATGCCTTAGTGCGGCGATTCGCTTTATGATAACCCTTGTATCAGTCCTCAAGAGTGTGATAAAGCATTTTGAAAACTTTGTTTGAAAAGTTTTGATTGTGTGGTGTGTAAAAATAATTGTTTGATCAAGTACCCAACAATTATCTACCTACTCAAAAAAAGTTTATTCTTTTCCCCTTATCCTTTAGATAGTGCTATCCTACTATTAGTGAGTAGGTAGCCCTATTTGTTGGATGCTTGAGGGACTATCGAAAGGGACGTACGATCACTAAGGAAATTGGGTAAGAACTCCTAGTAACTGTCCTAAATCCCTAAGATCACTTTTTAACCGAGGCAACAGTCGAGAGGGTCATCGAGGGACTAGTGATCTCTTTAGACTTAAGGACAGTCACTAAGAATTCTCACGTTTCGAGAATTGTGACCGTATTCGAAGGCACCCAAAGTGGGAGATACCCTAGGGGTGAGCATGTGCAAGTGTTCTTGATTCTGTTCATTTATTATGCGTAATTAGGGTTATTTATGTTCAATTAATCACTATCTTTCATGTAACCCTATTAACCATTCATCTAAGCAGTTTATTATGCGGGAAAATAAATGGCGGAAAAATAGAGTTCCTAACTATTACAGGGCTTCGGGGCAATTACATAATTAATGACTGAAAAGTAAAGTGCCGAAATTATAAACCCTAATTAAACTATTACAAATTGGGCGCAGTTACATCAGTAATAAAAAAAAGTAATTGAACAAACGCGCGAGAATTAAAACTGGAAAAAGTTCAAAACCTTAAAAAATATAATTTGCTCATTGAAAATAGTTTTGGGATTTTTATGAAAAAGATTTGAAATTCAACCTAATCTTCTAATTAATTTTAATTAATGAAAATAAATTAAAATAATTAAGCTAATTAATTGGAGAAATTATTAATAAATAAATAAAATTAATTCTGAATTAAAAAACTAATATTTTTGATATTTTTGAAGAAAAAGATTTTTGCAATTAAACCTAAACTCTAATTGATTTTACTTTAAAGAAACAAATCAAAATAATTACATTAAATTAATTTACAAAATTAATTTTAATAAAAAAACCTAAATCCTATTTTTTGTGATTTTACTGATTCTTATGATAAAAAATGATTTAAAACAAAAGAAATAAAAACTAAATAATAATAATAAAATAAAATAATAGAGAAATTGAGAAATAAGCCTGAGGGGGGTGTGAGACCAAATTGGGGTTGCAAGCTAAAATTTTGTCCAAGGCCCAGAAGTTGTAAGCCCATATCCATCGTATGATTCAATGTGGAGTCAGCTGGGATATCCACCATGGTCTCCAGCCACCTGGAGCGTCTAATCTGATGTTGATTGATCTGAGGGTGATGATAATGAGGCCTATAGTATGCACGTTGAGCAATAGCACATGGGGTCTGGAAACAAATGTTAAGAAAAATATTATGCAGGAGGCAGGGGTCGAACCCCTGACCTCTCACACACGTGCGCCTTTAGTCCTTCCCCTTTGCCATCTGAGCCATCTTCACATTCGTTGTATAAAACAAACAGAATACATTTTATTTAATAAAGGGTCATTATATAAGAAAAACGCGCACAATTCAAATGACCCAACCAGGTCACGCCACGCCATCATCTTCTTCAGTGGATGTCGTTTTAGCCCAGAAGGCTTTTACCTACGGACATGGTCGTCACTAAAGGACCTGCATATTTCCAAAATTCACCACAGGCAATATAAATTTAATGTAAATACATAGATCAACTGGGTTTGATCTCGTGAATACAATGTTATCCTTCTTTTGGCCTCATTTTGCCTGTAATGAAAAACCCCAAAATGGACCTTGAAAACCTAACAATGGCAGTTGGTCAAACACGCATCAAAACAAACAATTAATCATCCAAACATGTTCTAAATGATCATATAAACATGAATGCATACTCAAAATTCATTTATAATGCATATATTGGCAAAATCGAATTCAAGAACATGTGTGCAAACCATGAGGTCGTATGGGATGATTCTGGACGTCTTGGTACGTGTAAATGATCTAGTTAGCTTCCAAATGTGCCCAGGAATCGATTGAAACCTTCAAGATGCTTTGAATCTCCCTGTAAATCAAAATTCAATTGGCACTTTTTGTCAAAAAAAAGAGTTTCTACTGTCAGTTTCGTGCGGCCAATCCTCCTTTTTCTGATAAGGTTTTGTCATGAATATATAATGGAACGAATTAGGTTAACAAAACCGGGTGCAATCTTGATGAACTATGGAAAAAAGATTTGATTTTGCATGGATATTTTAAGTTTCTAAAATAGGCCAAATCATGCTCTTTTTGTTCCAATCATCCCTTGCACGAAATATTTGATTTTCTAGCTGATTATAGACACATTATTTGGTCATAAAAACAAATCTTGGATTTTATTTTATTATTTCACTATTTTATTTGATTTATTTTGATTTTAATGAATAAAAAATCAAAACAAATAATAAAAAAATGAAATAATGTATGAGTGAGCTCAGGGGTCGTGGGCCATGTTAGGAATAAGTTTCAAACATGAAAACATGGTCCCATTTGGAAAAAATTCAAGTTTGGTCATTATTTGCTTCATGCACATTTCCAAAAATTGATCAACTCTAGCAATGCATATCTCTCTCATTTTTAACCCTAAGAGGGTGTTCTTGGACTTTTTAAAAAGCTTAGGATGTCCTTTAAACAACCTTTTTGGTTTAATCTTAATTGGATCTTCCATGTTCATGTAAGGAGCTTTGACCTAAAAGGTGTTTTTGTTGACTTTTTGAAAGGACCTATAATGTCCGAGCTTGTATCTTTTGATTGAGGCATTTCTTGGACTTGAGGTCTGAAGAGGAGTTGCAGGGAATTGGATTCTCTTCAAAATGAGCCTTGGTTGGAAAATTTCTGATAAAGTATGAGAAAGTTATTCTTAGTCAAAGTTTGGTTGACTTTTCCTATAGAAACCCTAATTTGCCTTTTTTGACTTTTGATGAGTTAGGAGCATTTCTTGAGGAATAATGATCAAACCTTGATAAAATTATGGATATTACTTCAAAATGATGATGTTGACCAAAAATATTGAAGTTTGACTGTATTTGGGCCACAGTTGACTTTTGACCTAATATAGTTGATTTTCCAATACTTGAGCAGTTGACTGAGCAAACTTGTTGTTCAAGGCATGAAATTTGGCATGAATAATATTGAGGGCATATTAGGACAATGGAGAACATTTGGGATCCTTTGGACTCATACATCTTTCTTGAAATTGAAACCTTAATTTGAGATTCATTGCCTTAGGAGGAGAATTTGTCTGGTCAATTCTTGGTCATCCTAGGACAAGTGAGGGGATCTTAATGGGCATGTCTTGAGTGAAATGAGAGAGAAAATTTTGGGGTACAACAACGTTCCTTGGGCCTAGTCAACAAGATTGATAGCAAGACTTTGAGACACAAGAATTCCATTCCTCTATAGCCTTACCTCGGATGGGTACGGTCTCGTGCTAAAAATTTTATGATGCCATATCCTGCTATCCTACCAGTGATCATAGAACCTGTTATTGAAGGAGATGTTCCTCACACCCTTCTTCATCCAGACATTCCTACCGACTTTGAAGAACTGCAGAAGTCCTGGATTCAACTCAAGGAAGAAAGGGATACCTTTGAAACTCAGCTCTATGCTAGTGAAAAGAAAGAACTGGAGCTGATGAAACGACTCCATGAAGAACAAAGCCTTAATGCATATGTCAACACAAAGAGGAAGTTACCATGTGAGACTTGAATTCATATTTTGTTTCTTTGTTACTCTTCTTTTTATCATTATAAGCCTAGAAGGCAATTATAATTTGAGCTTGTTACTAAAATTTCTTTCGTTTCCTTTTGTTTAAACAAATTTAAATCCCACAAAGGTACTTTCATGTCATCATGAAACAGGTACTTTCTAGACAGTTTTTCTCATCTTCTTGGTGTTTATTTCAGTAAAAGATGGCACTCGAACAAACTGTGAAAGAACTTCAAGCTCAGAACGCTCAGTTTCAGCAAATGTTCTTGGACTTAGCTAAGGGCCAAGGCGAGTTGAAGACCCTCATCACAAAAGGGAATAAGAAGATGACTAAAACGCCAGCAGTCTTTCTTAATATGGGAAGAAGATTCAAGGGTCCGGTCAGAAGGGCTCTAGATTTTGGGGTCCCGTTAAATGAAGATGATAACCAAGATAAAGATGAAGAAAGTGTGAAATCTGAAGAGAATAAAAACCTTGGTTCTGGCCAAGATTCTGAGGAAGACTATTCTTCTAAATAATATCCTTCCGTTGATGACAGATACAAGCAGCTGGAAGATCAACTTAATGGTATGGAAATCCAGAAAGTGCTCGGGCTGGATTTTAAGGAACTGGGTCTTATCTCGGGGTTTGTTATCCCTCACAAGTTCAATGTTCCTACCTTTTCCAAATATGATGGTGTGTCCTGTCTGAAACCACCCGGCCGAACCCGTCATCTGGATGTAATTAAGCATTAATGAAGTCTCCACCGAACGTCTTTTATCCCGCCGAAAGGGAAAGGTAAACATTGAGAAAACCTGAAAAGGGTGAAATCACGGTCTTTCGACCGATAGACCGGGTAAGGGAGTCTGTTACGCGAGGGGAAGGTATTAGCACCTCACACGCCCGTAGTACTCTACGATATCCACTCTGGTTGTCTAATCTAATGGGTGTGGTCAAAACCAATGTATATGGCTTAAAACTGAAAAGGGAATGCATGTAAAAGAAACAAAAGAAAACAATGTAGGGAAAATAAAAGTTATGCTCGGTTGGGCCCTACCCCTTTGCCTACGTATCCCTTTTAAGGAATCAGAGCAGCCGTAGTTCGGCTTATATATTTTTGTTGGTTTGTGTTTTTTAGTTAAGACAACAAAAAATAGTCAAGATGGAAAAACATTGAATGAAACAACAAACAAATGAGATGGTCAAACATCGACTAAATAATAACATAGTAACATGTCACAGATGGCGAAAAATCAAATGATAAAACGGATGACAAAACATCACACCTAACAATGATATTGAGAATCAAACTAAGATAACAAACATGTGTGATGGCGAAACATCGGCTTTAAACAAATGTGCGATGGCAAAACATCGGCTAAAAGATAACAAGATATCATGGCAAAGATGGAAACACATCAATAAAACAAATGACGAAACATCACACCTAACAATGATATTGAGAATCAAAGTACGATAACAAACATATGCGATGGCGAAACATCGGCTTCAAACAAATGTGCAATGGCGAAACATCGGCTAAAAGATAACAAGATATCATGGCAAATATGGCAACACATCAATAAAATAGATGACAAAACATCACACCTAACAATGATATTGAGAATCAAAGTAGGATAACAAATATGTGCGATGGAGAAACATCGGCTTCAAACAAATGTGTGATGGCAAAACATCGGCTAAAAGATAACAAGATATCATGGCAAAGATGGCAACACATCAATAAAACAGATGACGAAATATCACACCTAACAATGATATTGAGAATAAAAGTAGGATAACAAACATGTGTGATGGCGAAACATCGGCTTCAAACAAATGTGCGATGGCGAAACATCGGCTAAAAGGTTTAAAAGCAAAGCCAAGAGGTGCACAAACAAATAAGATTGATTTATATCTTTTACTTTGAAGAAGGGTTTGAGTTTATTAGAGGTGTTTTATGATTTTCCAAGAAAACAATTTTTGTTTTAAGGTGCAAAATGCAAAGAAAAAGATAACAACTAAGGGAGCATATCCTAATCTCTAGCCCTAATGTTATCATACAATGGTTGACCCTAAGTTTGAGGATAAAGGAAACCCCTACTTTAATTAACATGTTAAAGGAAGCTTAACAAAACTATCCTATAGGGAACATGTAATGAGAGCGAAGTCGTGATCTCAATTTCTAAATTGAGTGACTCATCGATCAACAATTAAATAAGAAAAAAAACAATAAACATCCTATAGGGAACATGCACTGAGATCGAAGTCGTTATCTCAATTTCTAAATTGAGTGACTCGTCGATCAACAATTAAAGAAGAAAGCAATAAACATCCTATAGGGAACATGCACTGAGAGCGAAGTCGTGATCTCAATTTCTAAATTGAGTGACTCATCGATCAACAATTAAATAAGAAAGCAATAAACATCCTATAGGGAACATGCACTGAGAGCGAAGTCATGATCTCAATTTCTAAATTGAATGACTCATCGATCAAAAGCAAACACAACACACGTACCAAACAAAAACAGAGGGCCTCCTGTCATACCCCAATTTTTGACCTAAGATATCACCTCCCATCCGCATTATTACATAGCAAGCGTTTACAAGCGATTTGACCTATTTTTTTGCCAATTCTCGAGTCAGATTTCAAAAATTCATAACTTCTTCAAATTTCGACATTTTTTAGTGGTTCTTTTACATATGATTCTCCTTTGCAACAACTACAACTTTTCTTTACAAGTCAAGAGATGATTATTGTTGTACCCCAAAATTTTCCCTTCCATATTCTTCAAAGTTTGTCAAGAATCATCCTCAAATGGCTCAAGATTTCTCAAGGGGTTGCACAGTCAAACCCTCTCCTAAGCCAGTCAAAATTAGGGTTTTGGTTCCTTCAATGAATTTGAGGTTTTCAGTGGTCCAATCAAGTCCCACATGCCCATATACATTGTCAAGCATCTACATATCAAGTCTCAAGGCTCACAGGGTCCAATTGCACAGTCAAAAGCCCTATTTGGTTCACAATCAACTGCAGGGGTAAAATGGTCATTTTACAGTCAAAAGTCAAAAAAATTGGTCAACATCTTATTTTGAAGCCACAATCATCATTTGATCAAGTCTTGATCATGATTCCATAAGGATAGCTCAAAAATCATCAAAGATGCAAAAGTTTCTATTTTTGGACAGTTGAAAAGTCAACTGTAACTTGACCAGGGCATAACTTTTTCATGGTTCATCAGAAAAATCCCATCCAAATCTCATTTTGAAGGGGATGACATTTCCTACAACTCATCTTCACATTCCAAGTCCAAGAAATGCTCTCACAAAAAGTTATCAATTTCTACATTATAGGTCAATTTCAAAAGTCAACAAAAATGCACTTTAAGTCAAAGACCATAACTTGCGATTGGTAAATCCAAATGACATGGGACCAAAGGCATTGGTTATAGGACTTCAAGACCTTTCCAAAATGTCCAAGAACATGTTCATATGATCAAAATTGAGCAAGATATACATTGGAGAAGTTGGGAAATTTTTATGAATTTGCAAAAGTCAACTATCCTTAAAACTTCAATTTTTGACAAAAGGGCCCACTTTTTTCCACTTGATTCAGCCTTTTCATGCCACACACGTGTCCCATGATTAATTTCAAGATCAAACATTTATTTTTCCATTTTATTTAATTTTTATTGATTTAATTCATTTTAAATCCATAATAATTCAAATAAAATCTAAAAATTAATGGAATTGCATCTTTGTGATTTGAATAGCTTTTATATGTCATATGCCAGCTAACCAATTCGTGCTAAGCCTTTTTTGTGCATAAAATCCTAGATTTGAACCAAATATGGAAAGTTCTTCAATGGTGGTCAACCAAATCTCCAAATTTCAATACACCAAGATACAAGCCCAAAATTAAACCTAAACTGATTGCCATATACATAGGCAAGGAGGCTAAACCTAATTCACGACCTAGAGATTGCTAAAACGGCCAGAGCAAAAGTGGAAAATTGTTAAAAAAGTGTGAGATCAAGAACAAGGTAGGAGGCGTTTTCAGATCAAAATAAGAACGTGGCCTTCTTCCTTGCCGTTCACTGAAGCTAAGGCAATCAACACCACGTCCTAAAACTCCCTATACAACACTGTAAGTACTCACGAACTCACCTCTGAACACGAAACTTGAATTCTCTATTCTTGCATTTTTTTCTCAAAAACGTTAGCATATTCATACTCCTTGCTTGATTTCTAACGTAACTGCATTAGCCAATTTTATTTTTAGGCCCTGAATCGTGATGCCCGATTCTAGGGTTCACGTTCTTGCATTTTAGGTATTTTTGTTTCAGGGAAAATCAAGGCCAATCAAGGGCATAAATGTGATCAGGGGACATGGACGAGACCAACCATGGTCTTGGAATGAGTTTTTGAAGCCTAGGGACAATTCTAGGAAGGACCTACGGAGTTTCCTGCGGATAGAAATCCGCAGGTAAAAAACCAGTGACCAAGGAAGAAGACGTTGACGCGTCTCCCTCTTATTCGTCCTTTTCAAAAAACGCGCGTTTATTTTTTTTCCAGGCATTGTTTTGATTTACCAATATAATAATTATGTGTTGTCTTAATAACAATTGAAACATGCAGCTCAGATGGCCAAGGCGCTTGTGTAGTGAACATTGGGACCTGGGTTCGAATCCCAGGTCCCCCAAATAATTGTTTCATATTTTGTTTAACGTGTTCTCATGCAGCGTCCCAAAAGCACTCCACCATGTATCTCCAGAAATCAACGCGCCAGGTGGCCTTACACCTCAATCCAATGGCCAGGAGATGATATTCACCATGCTCCCAGTCAACAAGCGCTCTAGAGGATCATCAAAGTCAAACGTGGCTGAAAGCTTAGTGGGCCTGAAATTGCTATCTAACATCCCAAATCTGGCCCAAACCCCCCATGAGTTTGCCTATTTATTTTTTCTTTTACATTTTTTTATTTTACTCATTTAAATTTAATTCTTAATTAATTATTAACTAGATAATTATTTTTCACAATAAAGTTCAGAAAACCAAAAAATATTTTTATTAATTTCAATTACTTTTTGTAAATAAATTCATTAATTAATTTAGTTGTTTAATTAGGTTAATTGTAATCTTTTTCACATTAAATAAAATCAAATCTAGAATTAGGTTTTCCCTTTGACACTTTTAATTTCTTTTTATTTTTTTTTATTTTCATTAAAACATTAAAAAACATTAAAAAATACTTTTCTCTTTTAATTAATTAATTAATTAGTGATTTAGGTTTAACATTTAATTTAATTGCAAAAAAGGACAAATTACTTTCTTTTCTCAAAAAGGGTCAAAACCCTAAGACGTTCCTGATTTAATTTCTTTCGCGCTTTAATTCCTTTTGATCATATTGATGTAACTGTTTCCGAGTATGTAATAGTTAATTAGGTCTTTTACCGCTTTCTTTACTTTTCTCGCATTTATTTTCCAAACGGGTTTTGTTTTTGGTGATGTATAGACTCGCGCCTTGTAATAGCGTAGATTTACCTTTCCGCACTTTATTTCCCGCACAAACATTAACTATTAATTATGCCTGTAAGACTTGTATGACAAATAAAATCAATCTGTAGCTCACAATGATGCATGCAAAGACAATTTAACTGAAAAACAACACATGTGCACATGCCACTCCTAGGGTACGCTTCACTTGGTTGCCTCGAGGTGGTCGTCAAGTATAGGGTGTTTTAGAGGTCGCCCTCCTGTCTGAAGATCTAGTTGCCTCGAAACGGTTGCCTCGGATAAAAAGGATCTAGGACATTAGGGTTACCGCTAAGGCGTCCTACTATTGCTTTGGTGACCACATTGTCCCTATAATCGAATTGACCCGAATAACTCCAACGACGGTGCTACCTACTTCTCAATAGTGGGATAGTACTGTCTAAAGGACTCTTACACAGCCTAATTCCTTAGAGTAGGTAAACTTCTCATGGGTACTTGCTCTTTCAAAACGAAAAACCCTCTTTTCGCACTTACACTTTCAAAAAGTTTTCAAACAAATATTTCATACACTCTTGAGGACAGATACAAGAGTTACCTAGAAATTTTTCAAACGAACTTTTTTCAAAACCCACAAACACTTGAAAAGCAAACAATTTTTGAAAACATAGTGAGCAAGTACCTAAGAGCCCGTGGATAACCACGGATAGAAAGGGTGCTAACACCTTCCCTTTCTATAATCTACCTCCCGAACCGAGAAACAATCTCGAAAAGGAATTTTGCTGTGCTTTTGTCCTTTCCATGTTGGAGAACATAAAAGACGGTGGCGACTCTTGCTTACCGCGACATTTCGCGAACCAGCTCAAAAAACAGTCAGTTCTATTTCCACCGATCACAGAACTGGCGACTCTGTTGGGGACTTATAAGTGAGGTGTACCTTAGGATTAGACCACTCTTGTTTTCAATTGCTTGATTTGTTTGCTTTAATATTGTGGGCCTGTCTTGGAGTTTCATAGATCCTAACCCGGATCTGGGGGATACCTTTTAGAAGTAGCAACAAACTGTGAGGGAACTATGCGGGGTATACCGACATGGTTGAAGCAGTTGCTACGTTGATGTGGCACTTTGGTGAGTACCGGTAACCCTTGAGTCAAGTCAAGGAGAGTACGGGGCCGCCGCGTGGTGTTGTGAAGCATCAACTGACCTTAGGAACCTTACTTGACCATCCTGGCCTCTTTAGGGGTAGTGAGATGACTGACTTTGGTGCAGTCCGAAGTTGGTAAATACTCGATACTACACTCATTGAGGGTTGTTTTCTTGGAATATTTTGATCGCCAGTTCAGTGGCTAAATCAAAACAATGAACATAGAAAACAACCCAATGATATTGAGCTCCTTAGAACCCGGTTACTTTTGATAGGACAGGTTTTGAGCCCACCGACTTCAAGAGGGTAGTACCTAGACCTCATGCTGGCCTAAACTCTAAGGCCTGTTTGGTGTGACTTGTGTGTCTTATCATGTTTGCCTTGTGTGAACACTTGTGGTGTGCTTTTATCATAACATCATAAAGCATCATATGCATTTACTAACCACTTCAAGGGTTTGAATCTTCATTTTTGTTCTTGTTTTGTAGGACATGGAGACTATCCGCAGGAAAACAATTCAGGTCAACCTTGTAAGGATCCCTCCTCAGCTTAAGGAGCTTGCATCCAGGATTCCCGAGAACTCTTCCTTCAGTGAAAGGCATGGTAGACTCATCAGCTTGGTCAACACCAACATTGAAGAAGATATGATAAAGGTTCTCTTCCAGTTCTTTGACCCTTTGCACCACTGTTTTACTTTCCCGGATTATCAATTAGTACCTACTTTGGAAGAGTTTTCTCAGCTTCTGAGGGTTCCCATTCTCAGTCAACTACCCTACAATGGTACGGAAAGGGAACCAAAACTTGAAGAGGTTGCTAAAGCATTACGCCTACAACCATCTGACATCAAGGGACATTGGGAAGTTAGAAGTGGTATCAAAGGGTTCTTGGCAAAGTTCCTATTTGAGAAGGAACAAGAATGTTGGAATGCCCTTGACCTACAAGCCTTTGAAGAAGTTGTGGCACTCCTTGTCTATGGGTTGGTGTTGTTCCCGAATCCAGATCAGCTTATAGATATCAATGCTGTCAAGATCTTCATGTCCAAGAATCCCATACCTACGTTGCTTGGGGACATCCTCCACTCATGTTACACTCGAACCATGAGAAAAAGAGGTATTCTCATGTGCTGCACTCCTCTCCTGGCAAGGTGGTTTATTTTGCACCTTCCACAATCAGTTTTGAAGAACGAACGGGGTTTGAGATGGTCGCAACGATTAATGACTCTCACACATGCTGATATACATTGGTGTTCTCGGTCCAGAGAAAATGTCACTATTATTGACCGTTGCAGAGAATTTCCCAATGTTCCTTTACTTGGAATTAGAGGGGGCATTACTTACAACCCATGTCTGGCTTTGAGACAGTTTGGATATGCTCGGAGGGATGGCCCTCATGACATGTTGATTCCTGACATAGTTTTTGACTTCGACAATGATGCACAAGGACTTCGCCAGAGGTTTATCAGAGCTTGGAGGATGCCCAACAGGGTAGATAGTAAGACCCTGGGGCACAAGAATTCCATTCCCCTTGAGCCTTATCTCAAGTGGGTACGAGCCCGTTCCCAGAAGCTTGTGATTCCATATCCACATGTTCTTCCCGTAATCAAAGAGCCTGTTTTGGAAGGAGAGGTGCCCTATACCATCCAACATCCTGACATGCCAACATCTTGGGAAGAAATGCAAAAGAGTTGGATCCAACTAAAGGAAGAGCGAAATTCTCTTGAAGACAATCTACATGCCAGTGAGAAGAAGGTCTTGGAGCTCACCCGCCTACTTCACGAGGAAAAGACCCTCAATACCTACATCGCTCCAAAGAGGATGCATCGTCTTTTGGGATTAAGTATTTTGTAATATTTCGCCCATGAGGCATTGATGTACTGAACAGATTATTTCTTAATATAAAGTGTGTTCCTTTTTGTCTACAACGAATTTGAATTTTCGAACCCTTGAATGCATTGCATAAATAGCATATCATGCATCATGTGCATAACAGGTACTCTTTTTCACAGGTCACTCATCTTCTTCGCTGTTTATTTCAGCAATCATCATGTCTTCCGAACTTACCAACGAACAAGCTATCAAGGCCCTGCAGGCCCAGAACGCCCAGTTCCAAGAGCTGGTCATGAGCTTAGCCCAGGGACACAAGGAATTAAAGACTCTGCTTTTGAAGAAGAAGAAGAAGAAGAGGATTATGCTATTCAATACCGGATGCAGATATGGGAATACACTGCAGAATGAAGCTGAGCTGACTACTCCATCTGTTTGGGAAGGCAGTCCCCAAGAGAGAAGGGTTCCTAGTCCCATGGTCTCCGACAACGAGACAGATTTCAATGATGAACAGTACCCTCCTGCCGAGGACAGGTACAAACAGCTGGAGGACCGGTTAAATGCTATGGAGATTCAACGTGTGCCTGGGTTGGACTTTGGAGACCTAGGTTTATCTTCTGGGGTGGTGATCCCACACAAGTTCAAGGCACCTGCCTTTGCGAAGTACGACGGGGCTTCCTGTCCTAAGCTGCATCTCAGATCATACGTAAGGAAGATTCAACCTTACACAGCTGACAAGAAGTTATGGATCCATTTCTTCCAGGATAGTCTTTCAGGGACTCAACTCGAATGGTTCTATCAGCTGGATGGAGCCAGTATTCGAAACTAGAACGCCGCCAAGCTGTCAACGCGGTGGTAATTTCAAAGCCTACTGCTGCTCCTCAGCAATACAACCAACCAAGAGGAGAGAGAGGCCTAAAAGGCAGTACACTCGGCTCAGTATGACCCTCTCTCAGATATTTCCGCAACTGCTGTCAACCAATCTGGTAACTGTCAAAGAAGCCCCGAAGGTAGTGAACACCACATCCCCGAAGTACAATCCCAACGCCTGCTGTGCTTATCACTCTGACAGCCCGGGGCATACTACGGATGATTGTTGGGCTCTGAGGAATAAGGTTCAGGACCTTATTGATGCTAAATAAATACAGTTTGAGGCGCCCGAAAGGCCCAATGTTGTGACTGCTCCCATGCCCCAGCATGGAGTGAATGTTGTGGAAGAAGACCTGTATGTAACCTCCGTGGATGAGGTCGTTACTCCGTTGTTGACTGTCAAGAGGAACCTGTTGCTAGCCGGTTTATTTCCGGGATGTAGTAAAGGTTGCCTTCTATGTTCTGTTTCACCTGCTGGTTGTTCTTTGTTGAAATCAGGTATCCAAAGCCTGATGGATAATAAAGAGATCTTGTTCGAGAAGATTGTTGTTCCTGCTACCCACACTGAAGAAGTTTCTATTATCACTATTTTTAACAACCCTCCTAAGGCTCCCTCAAAGAAGCCTGTCAAAATCATGTCTACTCAGAAGATTGCTCCCATCATCATTACTGTTTCGGGGCCCATCCCCTATACATCTGACAAAGTTGTCCCTTGGCACTATGGGGCAGATGTTTATGTGCTTGGAGTAAAACAAGAGTTTGATACTAGTACCGGTGTCAGCAACATCACCGGGCCTGCCAAAGTCACTCGTAGTGGTAGGCTCTTCTCACCTGATATTGCGCCACCAGCTATTCAGAGACCTCTCGTCATTACACCTGCAAGTGTACCCACTTCCCTGCCTGACCAAGTTCCTAGTTCTACCACTGCTACCGAGTCATCTGACGCTCGGGGCAAAGGGATTGCTACTGATGTGCCTGCCCGGACGGAGGCACCGAAGACCACCAATGTTGAAGCTTCCAAGCAAGAGATGGAAGAGATTCTCAAGATTATCAAGAAGAGTGATTTCAATGTAGTTGAGCAGTTGGGGCACACCCCGTCAAAGATTTCTATGCTATCATTGTTGTTGTGTTCAGAGGCCCATGCCAAGGCCCTGATTTCCTTCCTGAAGACGGCCCACATGCCACAAGAAATGTCTGCTGATCAATTTACCGATTGTGTGGCCAACTTGACTACTGATAATGGATTGGGTTTCTCTGACGCCGATCTGACTGCCAAAGGAAAGAACCATAACGACGCCCTGCATGTCTCCATTGAATGCAGGGGCACTACTCTTGCCCATGTGTTGGTAGACATCGGTTCTTCGTTGAACGTATTACCCAAGAAGGCCATAGACAGGTTGGATTGTGAGGGTTTGGAGCTCAAGCCTAGTAACATTGTTGTCCGGGACTTTGACGGGTCGAAGAGGATGGTACATGGTGAAGTTGACATTCCAATCAGGGTTGGTTCTCAGGTCTTTGATTTAACTTTCTACGTTATGGACATCCGGCCATCCTATTCTTGTTTGCTGGGTCGTCCATGGATCCACAAGGCTGGAACTGTGACCTCAACATTACATCAGAAGCTTAAGTACCAGGTCAGAGGGAAGATCGTAACAGTTCAAGGGGAAGAAGAATATATGGTCAGCCACCTCAACTCGTTCCGGTATGTAGAGATGGATGGGGAGTTCATTGAGACCCCTTTTCAACACTTTGAAGAGGTGCCTCAGACATTGGCAGCAACAGAGATCGTGATTGATGATTCTCCTTTGAAGATGGCTTCCTTAAAGGATGTCCGGGCTGTTATCGAGAAGGGTGAGTGCGCAAACTGGGGCCGACTTCCTGATTTCACGCCGAAGACTGACAAATTTGGTTTGGGTTTCACTGCAGAGGCTCAGAGGGTTGTGCGTAAGGCAAGGATTGGAAGACCTCCTGTATTCATCACCAACCCGGGAGTAAATGCTATTGAAGGTGACGTAGAGGAATCTGAATTTGACAGCTGGATCTACCCAACGACCAACGGTGGACCAAGCAACTGGACGGCGAAAGATTTCATACCTATTACTTTTGTCACTCAGTAATGAACTCCTTCGTTTTGAATTTGTAACAAACAATATTACTAAACTTTATGGCTCGGTGTCTTACCCAGGGCACCGTGGCTTCATTTGTGAGGGCTTATTATTTGTCATTTTCATATATCATGAATAAAAGCATTGGACGTTTTTCGCATTTCAAATCTTGCGCTCCCTTTCTTTCTTTATATATTGCAAAACAGCTATATTTACACACACTCACCTATACAGGTTCCAATCCACTTTGCATCCCACTGGTAACGACTCTGCTACTGCCAGTTATGACTTCGAAAATCCGATCAACTTAGCCGAAGACGAAGGTGAAGATGATTGCGAAGTGCCTGGTGAGCTTGCAAGACTGCTACTCTAGGAAGAGAGGGCCATTCAGCCACATGAAGAGCCAGCGGAAACGGTAAATCTGGGTACTGAGACAGACAGAAAGGAGGTCAAGATTGGTGCCAATCTGGAGGCTAGTGTGAAACAACGGTTGATTCAGATGATGCATGACTACGTGGAAATATTTGCCTGGTCTTACGAAGACATGCCTGGGTTGGATACCGACATTGTGGTTCATCACCTGCCTACCAAGGAAGAATGCTCTCCGTTAAAACAGAAGGTTCGCCGTATGCGTCCAGAGATGTCTGAGAAAATCAAAGCTGAGGTTATGAAACAATTTGATGTCGGGTTTCTAGCAGTGACTTCCTACCCTCAGTGGGTTGCCAACGTGGTCCCGGTGCCAAAGAAAGATGGTAAGGTCCGAATGTGTGTTGATTACAGGGATTTGAACAGGGCGAGCCCTAAAGATGACTTCCCTCTGCCTCACATTGACGTTCTGGTTGACAATACTGCTCAGCATAAGGGATTCTCCTTCATGGACGGGTTTTCCGGTTATAATCAAATCAAGATGGCTCCTGAAGACATGGAGAAGACCACTTTTGTTACTCAGTGGGGCACCTTTTGCTACAAGGTCATGCCTTTTGGGTTGAAAAATGCTGGGGCAACTTACCAACGTGCCATGGTTGCTTTGTTCCATGATATGATCCATCACGAGATCGAAGTATATGTCGACGATATGATTGCAAGGTCCCAAACTGAGGAGGAACACCTTGACCATCTACAGAAGCTGTTTGACCGTCTGAAGTTGTACAAGCTGAGGTTGAACCCGAACAAGTGCACCTTCGGGGTAAGATCTGGAAAACTCTAGGCTTCGTCGTGAGCGACAAAGGTATTCAAGTGGACCCTGCCAAAATGAAAGCCATACAAGAGATGCCAGTTCCCAAGACAAAAAAAGAAGTCAAAGGCTTTCTAGGACGGCTGAACTACATTGCCCGATTCATCTTGCATCTAACTGCTACCTGTGAATTAATCTTCAAGCTACTAAAGAAAGATCAAGTAGTACGTTGGAACGATGAATGTCAGGCCGCTTTCGACAGAATCAAAGAGTATCTCCAAGAACCACCCATTCTTATGCCACCGGTTGAAGGGAGACCTCTAATCTTATACTTGACAGTACTGGACAGCTCAATGGGGTGTGTGCTGGGGCAGCATGGCGAGTCTGGCCGAAAAGAGCACGCTATTTATTACCTTAGAAAAAAGTTTACCGACTGTGAGACCCGATACTCACTGCTCGAGAAAACTTGCTGCGCTTTGGTATGGGCTGCTCGCCGGCTGAGACAGTATATGTTGACTCACACTACTCTGTTGATTTAAAAAATGGATCCAATAAAGTATATATTCGAAAAGCCTGCCTTGTCCGGAAGAATAGCAAGATGGCAGATGATCTTGACAGAATACGACATCCAGTACACGACTCAAAAAGCAATCAAGGGAAGTGTATTGGCAGACCATTTGGCACACCAGGCAGTGGACGATTACCAGTCGATGAACTTTGAATTTCCAGATGAGAATATCATGGTAGTGACTGATTGTGAAGTACCTGGACCGGATGAAGGACCTGAGGAAGGATCCCGATGGTCTATGCACTTTGACGGAGCCTCAAACGCTTTGGGTAACGGTATTGGCGTCGTGATCATATCCCCTAAAGGCACTCATACTCCACTTACTGCCCGGCTATGTCTCAACTGCACCAACAACATGGCGGAGTATGAAGCATGTATCATGGGACTTCAAGCTGCAATTGACTTAAGGATCAAGTTTCTGAGTGTCTTCGGAGATTCCGCTCTCGTGATCAATCAGATTAAAGGCGAGTGGGATACAAAACACCCAAATCTTATTCCCTACAAATAGTATGTGTTGACGTTGATTCCCCATTTCGAGGAGATAACTTTTGAACACTTCCCAAGAGAAGAGAATCAGTTGGCGGACGCATTAGCTACGATGTCTTCTATGTTCAAAGTCAAATGGGACAACGAGGCTCCCCGGATCATTATCTGGAAATTGGATGAACCTGCACATTGCTGTGATCTTGAGGCTGAAGAGGTAATTGAAAAACCTTGGTATCATGAAGTGAAGAGGTACCTGGAAGCTCAAGAATACCCTGAGGGTGCATCTGTCAATGACAAAAAGTTTCTGAGAAGGTTTGCGGCAAAGTTCTTCCTTAGCAACGGCATTCTGTATAAACGAAACCATGATTTAACTTTACTGCGTTGTGTGGATAAGACAGAAGCAGAAAGAATCATGGTAGAGCTGCATGAGGGTACCTTCGGAACACATTCCAGTGGACATACCATGGCAAAGAAGATCCTTCGGGCAGGATATTTTTGGTCCACAATGGAAGCTGACTGTTACCAACATTCTCGGACGTGTCACAAATTCCAGATCTATGCCGATAAGGTGCACGTTCCTCCAGTTCCTCTGAATGTCTTAACAGCACCTTAGCCTTTTGCAATGTGGGGCATTGATATGATCGGCGAAATCAGACCTACGGCATCCAACGGGCATCGCTTCATCCTGGTAGTGATTGATTACTTCACAAAGTGGGTTGAAGCAGCTTCCTATGCTACCGTAACCAAGAACGTCGTGGCACGGTTCATTCGGCACAACCTGATCTTTCGATACGGTGTACCTGAGAGGATCATTACGGACAATGGTACCAATCTTAACAACAAGATGATCACTGAGCTCTACGAGTAATTCAAGATACAGCACCATAACTCTTCTCCTTACCGACCGAAGATGAATGGGGCTGTAGAAGCAGCGAATAAGAATATCAAGAAGATTGTGCAGAAGATGACAGTGACCTACAAAGATTGGCACGAGATGTTACCATTTGCTCTTCATGGGTACCGTACCTCAGCAAGGACGTCAACCGGGGCAACTCCCTTTTCCTTGGTCTATGGCATGGAGGCAGTCTTTCCTATTGAAGTCCAGATACCCTCTCTCCGGATAATGAAGGATGCAGGTTTGAGCGAAGATGACTGGATCCAGACTCGGCTTGATCAATTAAACCTAATCGATGAAAAGAGACTCACCGCTATTTGTCATGGTCAAATGTACCAAAAGCGGATGATCAAGGCATTTAACAAGAAAGTCAGACGACAAGAGTATCAAGTCGGAGACCTGGTAATCAAGCGCATCATTCTTCCTCAAAGTGATCCCAGGGGCAAATGGACCCCCACGTACGAAGGGCCATTTGTGGTTAAACATATCTTCTCAGGAGGAGTTATGATCCTAACCACCATGGATGGTGACGACCTTTCTCACCCCGCCAATGCAGACATAGTAAAAAGATACTACGCATGATCAAAGACCCGCTAGGTTGACACACCTTGGCAAAAATAAGGGCTTCCCGGCGAACCAAAAGGGTTCGGGCAAAAATAAGGGATGAAATGAAAAAATCTGTACACCCGGCAAGGCGAAAACCTGAAAAGGCGGCTTGGGCAAAAATGGGTATCCCGGTGGACTAAAAACCCGAAAGGGAGGTCCAGGAAAAAGTTAGGGATAAGCGTAATACTATGTCTCATGGGATCACCTTGCATCCAGAATTCGGCATCAACTATCAGGTTCATACGGCATCGATCAATCAGCTTCATCTTCAACTAAGCAGCAAAGTGATGAGACGCTTGAAGACATAAAGGCGATAGCAGAGTTAGAATCCAGTGGGATTATTTTTCACATAGCTGTTTTGTTTCCTTTTCACAAAATTGTATAAACTCTATGTTGTTCGGCGGCGTTCTCTTACTAGGACGTCAGCCTCTTGTACACAAAACGCCTATTTATAGGCAAATTCCAAAAATCAATACAAATCCACTTTTCCAGACAAATTGCCAATTGTTTTTCCTTTATCTGTTTTATCTTGCGAAGAACGTCCAATGTTCATTTTTGATATATGCATTTGACATTAATTGCTAATCATAAATATTTGCATGCGAAACAAAGGGCTAATTACAGGTGACATTAGAAACAGGGGCAATAATGAGTTGTCTAAGCAATCTAGTAGCTCTGTCCACCAAGGTACCAAGGTAGGTTCGGCTGAAGAACGTAACCAACATGCCTTCACTCCCCGCAGAGTAAGACCAAGAATCAGCAAATACTGCATCCAAGCATAGTTGGTCCCCCATCAGCCCTAAAAAAGGCACAATATCTCCAGCAAGTCAGCAATACTCTCCCCAAGCAGAGTTAATCTACTGTCAGCCTCAAGGAAATTGGATATCCCCAGAAAATCTCAATATCCTCCAGCGGAGTATACAGATGTTCCTCAGCAAGCATCCCCGGCAGTCTTAACATAAGATTATTCCCCGGCGGAATACAGATATCCAGTGGGGCCACTCCCCAGTACAGTCCAAGAGTTTCCCCAGGAGAGTTGAATCAATCTCCCCAGTAGATTTTGGAAGCTTATCCCCAGTAGATTCTGGAAGCTTATCCCCTGCGGAGTACGAACGCATCTCCCCGGCTTTATTCAAAGGTTATTCCCCACCAGGGACTAACTGGGTTATCCTCAGCTAATTACCACGGAAAGATCGTCCTCGGCGAAGTTCTCCCTATCCCCCAGCGGAGTTCATCAAATCTTCCAACAGAGCTCATCAACGGAATCCCCAGCGGAGTTATCATCAAAATCTCAGCGAAGCATCTCTTCCCCACAGAGTATTCCCCACAGAGTAATCTCTCCAACAAGTTTATTCCCCAACGGAGTCATCTTCTCCTACCGATTTATTCTTGCAACCATCATCCCCAGCGGAAATGAAGAACTCTACTCTTCAACATCAGCCCAGGATTCAACGAACTTCCCGGCATTCGTCAAGGATTTATTTTCCTAAGACGAAAATGCATTCATAAACATCACATTGTCATACATCATGACATATGCATATACGCATCATAACACACTATCTCATTTATTTCGGAACATCATGACATCATGCATTTCATACATCATGACCTTGCACACAACTGATGTTTTGCCTTTTCAGGAAAAAGGTCAACCCAAAGATGATTACTATCAACTGTCGCAATTCGAGATTCGATACCTGTATCTAGCCAGGGCATATCTGTGAGTGATTGATTATAGATTCGATACCTGTATCTAGCCAGGGCATATCTGCATGAAGAGTTTAGAGATTCGATACCTGTATCCAGCCAGGGCATATCTGTAGACGACTAATTCCAGATTCGATACCTGTATCTAGCCAGGGCATATCTGTGAGTGATTGATTGTAGATTCGATACCTGTATCTAGCCAGGGCATATCTGCATGAGGAGTTTAGAGATTCGATACCTGTATCCAGCCAGGGCATATCTGTAGACGACCAGTTCAAGATTCGATACCTGTATCTAGCCAGGGCATATCTGTGAGTGATTGATTGTAGATTCGATACATGTATCTAGCCAGGGCATATCTGCATGAAGAGTTTAGAGATTCGATACCTGTATCCAGCCAGGGCATATCTGTAGACGACTAATTCCATATTCGATACCTGTATCTAGCTAGGGCATATCTGTGAGCGATTGATTATGGATTCGATACCTGTATCTAGCCAGGGCATATCTGCATGAAGAGTTTAGAGATTCGATACCTGTATCCAGCCAGGGCATATCTGTAGACGACCAGTTCCAGATTCGATACTTGTATCTAGCCAGGGCATATCTGTGAGCGATTAATTGTAGATTCGATACCTGTATCCAGCCAGGGCATGTCTGCATGAAGAGTTTAGAGATTCGATACCTGTATCCAGCCAGGGCATATCTGTAGACGACAAGTTCCAGATTTGATACCTGTATCTAGCTAGGGCATATCTGTGAGCGATTGATTATGGATTCGATACCTGTATCTAGCCAGGGCATATCTGCATGAAGAGTTTAGAGATTCGATACCTGTATCTAGCCAGGGCATATCTGCATGAAGAGTTTGAAGATCAATACCTGTAACAGGCCAGGAAATTATCTTTCTTTCTCAGGTACGCAAGTTCTCGCTAAGGAATCTCTTACGCGATCGACACCCCGGATGGCATCTTTAAGCCCATCTCCACAACTATCCATTGCATTTCCAAATGGCATCTATAAGCCCATTCCCGACAAGGTTCTGTCACATCTCCAGATGGCATCTATAAGCCCATCCTCCTATCCACCATCTCTCCAAATGGCATTTGTAAGCCCATTCCCTACATCACATTGCTGATATTCTATTATGCGAGTGCAAATTTCTGGGCACTCTAGTGTTCAATCATCTTCCACCTTCGGATCACGAAAGGCACGCAAGCCAATCTACATCCTCAGGTCTAAGAAGATTGAACAGGGGCAACTGTTGTACCCCAAAATTTGCCCTCCCATATTCTTGAAAGTTTGTCAAGAATCATCCTCAAATGGCTCAAGATTTCTCAAGGGGTTGCACAGTCAAACCCTCTCCTAAGCCAGTCAAAATTAGGGTTTTGGTTCCTTCAATGAATTTGAGGTTTTCAGTGGTCCAATCAAGTCCCACGTGCCCATATACATTGTCAAGCATTTATATATCAAGTCTCAAGGCTCACAGGGTCCAATTGCACAGTCAAAAGCCCTATATGGTTCACAATCAACTGCAGGGGTAAAATGGTCATTTTACAGTCAAAAGTCAAAAAATTTGGTCAACATCTTATTTTGAAGCCACAATCATCATTTGATCAAGTCTTGATCATGATTCCACAAGGATAGCTCAAAAATCATCAAAGATGCAAAAGTTTCTATTTTTGGACAGTTGAAAAGTCAACTGTAACTTGACCAGGGCATAACTTTTTCATGGTTCATCATAAAAATCCCATCCAAAGCTCATTTTGAATGGGATGACATTTCCTACAACTCATCTTCACATTCCAAGTCCAAGAAATGCTCTCACAAAAAGTTATCAATTTCTACATTATAGGTCAATTTCAAAAGTCAACAAAAATGCACTTTAAGTCAAAGACCATAACTTGATATTGGTAAATCCAAATGACATGGGACCAAAGGCATTGGTTAGAGGACTTCAAGACCTTTCCAAAATGTCCAAGAACATGTTCATATGATCAAAATTGAGCAAGATATGCATTGGATAAGTTGGGAAATTTTTATGAATTTGCAAAAGTCAACTATCCTTAAAACTTCAATTTTTGACAAAAGGGCCCACTTTCTTACACTTGATTCAGCCTTGTCATGCCACACACGTGTCCCATGATTAATTTCAAGATCAAACATTTATTTTTCCATTTTATTTAATTTTTATTGATTTAATTCATTTTAAATCCATAATAATTCAAATAAAATCTAAAAATTAATGGAATAGCATCTTTGTGATTTGAATAGCTTTTATATGTCATATGCCAGCTAACCAATTCGTGCTAAGCCTTTTTTGTGCATAAAATCCTAGATTTGAACCAAATATGGAAAGTTCTTCAATGGTGGTCAACCAAATCTCCAAATTTCAATACACCAAGATACAAGCCCAAAATTAAACCTAGACTGGTTGCCATATACATAGGCAAGGAGGCTAAACCTAATTCACAACCTAGAGATTGCTAAAACGGCCAGAGAAAAAGTTGAAAATTGTTTAAAAAGTGTGAGATCAAGAACAAGGTAGGAGGCATTTTCAGTTCAAAATAAGAACGTGGCCTTCTTCCTTGGCGTCCACTGAAGCTAAGGCAATCAACACCACGTCCTAAGACTCCCTATACAGCACTGTAAGTACTCACAAACTCACCTCTGAACACGAAACTTGAATTCTCTATTCTTGCATTTTTTTTCTCAAAAATGTTAGCATATTCATACTCCTTGCTTGATTTCTAACGTAACTGCATTAGCCAATTTTATTTTTAGGCCCTGAATCGTGATGCCCGATTCTAGGGTTCACGTTCTTGCATTTTAGGTATTTTTGTTTCAGGGAAAATCAAGGCCAATCAAGGGCATAAATGTGATCAGGGGACATGGACGAGACCAACCATGGTCTTGGAATGAGTTTTTGAAGCCTAGGGACAATTCTAGGAAGGACCTACGGAGTTTCCTGCGGATAGAAATCCATAGGTAAAAAATCAGTGACCAAGGAAGAAGACGCTGACGCGTCTCCCTCTTATTCGTCCTTTTCAAAAAACGCGCGTTTATTTTTTTTCCAGGCATTGTTTTGATTTACCAATATAATAATTATGTGTTGTCTTAATAACAATTGAAACATGCAGCTCAGATGGCCAAGGCGCTTGTGTAGTGAACATTGGAACCTGGGTTCGAATCTCAGGTCCCCCAAATAATTGTTTCATATTTTGTTTAACGTGTTCTCATGCAGCGTCCCAAAAGCACTCCACCATGTATCTCCAGAAATCAACGCGCCAGGTGGCCTTACACCTCAATCCAATGGCCAGGAGATGATATTCACCATGCTCCCAGTCAACAAGCGCTCTAGAGGATCATCAAAGTCAAACGTGGCTGAAAGCTTAGTGGGCCTGAAATTGCTGTCTAACATCCCAAATCTGGCCCAAACCCCCCATGAGTTTGTCTCTTTATTTTTTCTTTTTTATTTTTTTATTTTACTCATTTAAATTTAATTCTTAATTAATTATTAACTAGATAATTATTTTTCACAATAAAGTTCAGAAAACCAAAAAATATTTTTATTAATTTCAATTACTTTTTGTAAATAAATTCATTAATTAATTTAGTTGTTTAATTAGGTTAATTGTAATCTTTTTCACATTAAATAAAATCAAATCTAGAATTAGGTTTTCCCTTTGACACTTTTAATTTCTTTTTATTTTTTTTTATTTTCATTAAAACATTAAAAAACATAAAAAAATACTTTTCTCTTTTAATTAATTAATTAATTAGTGATTTAGGTTTAACATTTAATTTAATTGCAAAAAAGGACAAATTACTTTCTTTTCTCAAAAAGGGTCAAAACCCTAAGACGTTCCCGATTTAATTTCTTTCGCGCTTTAATTCCTTTTGATCATATTGATGTAACTGTTTCCGAGTATGTAATAGTTAATTAGGTCTTTTACCGCTTTCTTTACTTTTCTCGCATTTATTTTCCAAACGGGTTTTGTTTTTGGCGATGTATAGACTCGCGCCTTGTAATAGCGTAGATTTACCTTTTCGCACTTTATTTCCCGCACAAACATTAACTGTTAATTATGCCTGCAAGACTTGTATAACAAATAAAATCAATCTGTAGCTCACAATGATGCATGCAAAGACAATTTAACTGAAAAACAACACACGTGCACATGCCACTCCTAGGGTATGCTTCACTTGGTTGCCTCGAGGTGGTCGTCAAGTATAGGGTGTTTTAGAGGTCGCCCTCCTGTCTGAAGATCCAGTTGCCTCGAAACGGTTGCCTCGGATAAAAAGGATCTAGGACATTAGGGTTACCGCTAAGGCGTCCTACTATTGCTTTGGTGACCATATTGTCCCTATAATCGAATTGACCCGAATAACTCCAACGACGGTGCTACCTACTTCTCAATAGTGGGATAGTACTGTCTAAAGGACTCTTACACAGCCTAATTCCTTAGAGTAGGTAAACTTCTCATGGGTACTTGCTCTTTCAAAACGAAAAACCCTCTTTTCGCACTTACACTTTCAAAAAGTTTTCAAACAAATATTTCATACACTCTTGAGGACAGATACAAGAGTTACCTAGAAATTTTTCAAACGAACTTTTTTCAAAACCCACAAACACTTGAAAAGCAAACAATTTTTGAAAACATAGTGAGCAAGTACCTAAGAGCCCGTGGATAACCACGGATAGAAAGGGTGCTAACACCTTCCCTTTCTATAATCTACCTCCCGAACCGAGAAACAATCTCGAAAAGGAATTTTGTTGTGCTTTTGTCCTTTCCATGTTGGAGACCATAAAAGACGGTGGCGACTCTTGCTTACCGCAACATTTCGCGAACCAGCTTAAAAAACAGTCAGTTCTATTTCCACCGATCACAATTATGCTTTGAAAATCCACGAAAAAATAGAAATATTAGAAATCATTGTGAATTTAGTGAAATTTAACTGGTTTTGCCTGACTTTATTAAATCATGTATTTTTGCATTTTTTATCATCTTTCTTTTATTCTTATTTTCATAAAAAAGAAAATCCAAAAAAATATTTAGTTCATATCAGTTTTACTTTATCCAAAATATAAAAAAAAGTTTACTTTTGTTAGTTTCATTTAATTTATATATTTAATTCATTGATAATTCCAAAAAATCACAAAATACATATAAGTTCTTTTGCTTTTTACATTTTTTGAGTATGTAAGTCTATTTTGTGTTTCTTTAGTTGCAAAATTTGAAAATATATGGTTTAATTTTATTTTTATTCCCTCTATTATTAATTTTGATTATAATTCCATTTGAAATGTTTTTGAGGTTGAATTATTAATAGAATTAAAACCAATTTTAATATCTCTTTTCTTTCACTTTTATATTTCCAGTTTAGTCTTACTAACATTTTATTATATTATTTGTGTCATTACTATTATTATTAGTATTATAATTATTATGCTATGTCCATAAATCTGTCCTTATGCTGCAAAAACCTGCACAAGTAATGCCAAGAAAAACAGTCACATAATCTTTGCTGCCCTGTTATAAGATCAGCATATCAGTCCAGAAATTGCATCAAATAACACACACCAAAACCAGTATCAAAAAGCCATAAATCAGATCATCATATTTGTTCAAACTCACCAAATTTTCCCTCCCAAAACCTCATTCTTATTCACTATAAAACAGGCAGATATACAATCGAAAAAGGGCAGTTCACAAAAGAGAAACAACACAAAACTTGCAGAAGCATAAACCTGCATCAAAAACCACCAAAGCCTGTACAAACAGCAAGCCTAGTCAAAAATACCAACAAACCATTCCACTCAAAACATAAACAATAGATCCAAGCCTACTTTCAAAAAAAACCACAAACTGTAAACAGAAGCAAACCTTCTAACCTGCACCATTTTGAACCAAGCACAACCATCCACAGGAACTCATCGCCTCAACAACACCAACATTTTCGAGTCAGTTTCTGGAAGTAGAAAGAATCAGAGAGCAAAAGAAAGTGGAATTCACAGCCTTACCCGTTAAAGCCTCCGCAGGAATCGTAAGCTCGTCGGACTAGCTCCGACCTTGTGAGTTCATCTTTTTCTTTTCTCCCTTTGCATTTTGTATACCATCGTGATTCATCATGATTTGTTGTTGAATGTTGAAATTTCTTGTTTTGATTATTTAGATTTTATATCCATGCCTGAATTGATTTGTTTTGAGTTGAGTTTTTATCATTGTTTATCGCATAAGAAAGATTGAGACAGTTGGAAATAGAGTATAGAACGAGTTACCGTTGTTGTTGTTCTGTTTTAGAGTTAACAAGAGCCATGACGAAACCAGAATCAGCATTGTTGGTGTTGTTCGATTTCGATTTAGAAGAGAGGGAGAGAGAGTTCGAAAGAGGGAGCAGGATTCGTTGTTGGTGTTGTTCGATTTCGATTAAGAAGAGAGGGAGAGAGAGTTCGAAAGAGGGAGCAGGATTCGTTGTAGGTGTTGTTCGATTTCAATTTAGAAGAGAGAGAGAGAGAGAGAGGAAGGGTTCGAAATAGGGATCAGGATTCGTTGTTGGTGTTGTTCGATTTCGATTTAGAAGAGAGGGAGAGAGAGTTCGAAAGAGGGAGCAGGATTCGTTGTAGGTGTTGTTCAATTTCGATTTAGAAGAGAGAGAGAGAGGAAGGGTTCAAAAGAGGGAGCAGGATTCGTTGTAGGTGTTGTTCGATTTCGACTTAGAAGAGAGGGAGAAAGAGTTCGAAAGAGGGAGCAGGATTCGTTGTTGGTGTTGTTTGATTTCGATTTAGAAAAGAGAGAGGAAGGGTTCGAAAGAGGGAGCAGGATTCGTTGTAGGTGTTGTTCGATTTCGATTTAGAAGAGAGGGAGAAAGGGTTTGAAAGAGGGAGCAGGATTCGATTTCGAAAATTTTACTTCCTCCCCCAATAATTTTGTCTACACCTTATCTTTATTTAGTTTATTTTTTTTGGTAGTTTATCAATTTAGTTTAATTAGTCCCTTTTTTTAATTAATTAATTAAATTTCTTCTAATTAGATACATTTTATTATTTAAATTAGTTTAAATTTAATATTCTTTTTTAGACAATTTTATTTAACATATTTAATTAGCTTAACTTCGATTTGATATCTTTAGTGAATTCTAATATTGTCTTAGTTGCTTAGTTACATTTTGTTACTTGATTTTCTTTGTATCTTTTAACATAAATTCTTAATGTTTATTTTGTTATTAATTGCTTGTATATCTTTCTTGTGGATCTACAAGTGCCTATGCTTTGACTTTTATTCGATTATTATGTTTAATTATTTGTGATTTAAATCCAAGGGAATTGTTTAATTTTTGTCGACTTCATGTCATCAAAAAAAAAATCATCGTGCGAATACCCTCATTCATCCTCCGTTTATTATTTCGTTAAAAACTTAAGATAATTTTCCCAAATATTCAATTTTTCAAAACTCACACCTTTTAAGTCAAAACTTCGACGTTAGGTCGTCGTATCTTCAAACTCTCGTCCATACCCATTTTTGGCCAAAACAATTTATTTTTAATCAAACAAACATTTTAATAAACAAATATTTCAAAAGGTTCCTATGGAATACTATAGATGCATTGGGTGCTAATACCTTCCCATTGTATAACTAACCCTCGAACTCTAGACCTCTTTTCAAAAACGCCTTGTATTTTCGTTACTTTTAAAGTATTATTTTACATTGCATATTTTAGGGTTTTATTTCGCTCTTTCCCCTTTTCTCTTGGAAATAATAAAGCGCGGTGGCGACTCTTGCTTTTGCGAGATGAATTAATTAATAGTTCGATCTCCGATTTACCCCGCTACATTTTTTATCGCTACACCTCCTGACATATATCAGCAACAGAGGTCCCATCATGCAATCATAGAACTATGCAAAATGAAAATGGAAGAAAGGAAACAGTGCAATACCAAACGGATAACTATCTGTAGCAACTGAGCAAGAATAAAAGAAACCCATAGAACTTCAAGCAAGCTGGAATCAGTAGACAAATCAAGTTAGAAATTACGCCATCAGAATATAAATATTGAGATTTTCAGATATGAACATATCCCATGGGCAATGTATAGCATTCGTAATCATATATATATATATATATATATATATATATATATATATATATATATATATATATATATATATATATATATATATATATATATATATATATATATATATATATATATATATATATATATATCCTGCATAAACCATCAAACATGCCAAGCACAAGAATAGTGTCAATATAATAAATTGTGTTCCACAAATAAAGTGAAACACAATAGCCCCAAGTCAAGACTGGAAAGCTTTTCTCAAAGTACCTCGCACATTCAACAGCCAAGTTAGTATTCCATAAAGTGAATGATGATTCACATAAGGGATGGATGATGACACCATGATGAAATGGGAAAACATGATAGCAACTATCAAACATTAGTCATGATAGACAAAAGGAAACAGGCATATGCACAATTTGGTCAAAAGAATCAGAGGAATGTTGCTCCTTTCTATCACCATATTGAATTGACAATTGAATATCAATCAAGGATCATGGGAGCTTGAGAAGAATGCAATCAAATACCATGAAGGTCAGTAGAAACCACAATTCAATCATGCTCAATTAATTCATCACAGCTCATAAGCATAATAGGAGAGAAATCCCACACAATACATCAAAAGGTTCAATCATTCAAACATGGGGAATTAAGTGAAATGGCTTGAGTTTATTTGGATGAACATATCCAACATGATCATTTGGTGCCCAATTATAGGCCTAACTCAAGGTCATTGGACATCAAACAATATGCAACAAGATATGCAACATCAATTGGGTACCTTCACTTCAAAAATACATCAAAAATAGAAAACGATTTCAATAATTCAAACCAAAAAAATATTAACATCTTTGAAGTGTGTAGAATTCAGAAAGCAGGTCTTAAGTTCATGAATGGTTGAGGAGGCGTTCAAATGAGGCCCAAAGTTCAAAACTAGTTGGCCAAACTAACAAAACTAGACAAGTTTTCAAAATAATTCATGGAAAAATATCAAACCAAGTCAAATAATTCAAGAAAAATGGCTTTTAGATCCTCAATGCATTCATAAACCATAATCAAGACCTAAGTTCCGTTGAAAATCCAGGGCATAATGGTTTTGAAAAAGAAACTTGCACAATAAGCAATAAAACCCTAATTTTTGACTTTTAGTCTTAAATATTAATTATATAAGACAAAATTCAAACAATTCAAACCAAGATCATGAAAATCACAAGGAAACCCTAAATGTCAGAATACATATTTTTTCACATTTTTTGAATTAAGGAAAAGTCAAAAATAAAAATCAAATTCAAACAATTAATCAATTAAACACAAATTCACATCTCAAAATAAAACTCTAATCAAAAATAAGAAAATTATCCAACCAAAATTATATTCAAATATTAGAATTAAAAACACACATCCCTGATTTTTTGTGGAATTTTATAATTAAAGGAAATATTAAAATAAAAATCAAACAAACAAACAACAATTAAACTATTATTTAAAGGAAAAAATGCAAACCCTAGCCAAGAGTTATGAAAATATCAAAATGAAATTATATTCAGATTCTTTGATTAAAAAAAAGCTTGCATGATTTTTTTGAGGATTTTTGAATTAATGGAAGTATTAAAACCAAAATTATGAAACAAATATTTCAAATAAACTTCTCAAATTAAATTTATAATCAAAAATAAAATAAAAAATGCTAAACAAATTTCAGAATCAAATTCTACATTATTTTATGACTCCAAAATATTTTTTGTGGAATTTTTAGATCAAAGAAACTATTAAAATAAAAATAATCTTTAAACAAACAATTAATTAAACTCATTAATTTTTTAAACCAATCAAAACATTTTTAAAAATTCCAATAAAATTACACAAGATATTATAAATTATTTTGGACTTGTGATAATTTTTTCAAAATCTTTCAAATTGTTTTGATCAAGTAACAAAAATCAGAAAATCAGTTGAAAACAAAATATAAACTAAATTTTCAAAAATTCAAATGGACCGTTCAGATGATGACACCTCATCATCCCTAACCTCCAGCCAAACTAGAAAACGCGCACGCCTATCATCTTGCACCTCAACTTCAGTCCTTCCAAACAAACTCGTTTGTCAACCATTTTTCATCAAATCAAGTGCAAATTAAAGTTAACATGGCAAGGAATTAAACACAATTCAAATCACATCAAATAGACGGCCATGGATCTAGAAATCTTAGCATGAAGTTGTCAAAAACTCACTGAAAATCCAGAGTTGCAGAGATTTCAAACACGCATTATATACCAAATGAAACCTCAAATTGCTTCAGAATCATTTATATAACATCCACAAAAAGATATTCATGCTTAATTTCAACAATAAACGGCTATATTTCAAAAATCGAAGTTGAATGATCCTACCTCAATTCAAAATATGAAATCTCAATTCTCTTGCTCCAGATGCGATTCAAAGCTTGCTTTAGCTTCCTTAGCAATTGAGGATGAAGAAGCAAGAAGAAAAACTCCAAATGCACCACTGAAACTTGAGATTCGAAAAAAAATGCAGCTATGGAAATTCTGAATTCAGATCTGGAATTTGGAAGTTATGAGCTCTCTCCCCCGCCTTCAGTGCTTGCTTCTCATTATATATGACATGTAGAATGGGTTTTTCAAGAGAAATGGGCTTCAACATGAGTGTATTGCCCAATTGGAAATTTTGCTATGTTGAAAAGTGAGATTCTGCACATGCCAATGTCTCGTGCATTTTTCCTTATTTCAAATGCCTTTGAGGCCTTTCTTGCTCAGATTTTGATCCACCAAATCTTGGCCCTTGATTCCTTATGATGAGCTCATGCTAGTGTTTTTGCAAATTTGGCAAGTTTGTGATTTTTCCAATCCAACAAGTGCAAAACCAAATGTGGCACGAAATGATGAGTGTGATGGGCCTAAACATGTCACAAATTGCTCATGGGCTTGATTAGAAGCAAAAGGAATGGATAAAACTTGAGTTTGCAAGAAATGGCCATTTTGCATATTTGTCAAAATTCAATAAAATGCCTCAAAATTCCAAAGTCCATAACTTGCTCATATTTTTGAATTTGGACACAAATGAGTACAATTTGGAAAGGTATTGAAAAGATCTATAATCCCTTAATTTTGAGTTTTTGCAATTGAATCCATTAAGGTCCTCAAAATTTGACATTAAATTCACTAAATTTGGAAAATGACCGATAATTTTGTGACTTCCAAGCTTGATAACTCTTGACTCTTTGCCAATTTGGTCATGATACCAAAAGGAGATGAAATATCATCCTCTTATCTTTAGAAGCATACTTACTTTGCATTTTTTGATCAAAGGTGAATAAAATATGAATTTTTGAAATTAAGTCCTCATTTTCCAAAATTAGAAACTTTTAGGGTTTCTTCATGAACAATTTTCAACCCAAACCTCAATCTTTTGGATCCAATGATCAAAATGGACTTGAAATATGAAAAGTACACCATTGAATTGATGGTTGACCAAAAAATTCCCTTGGTCAACCTTGACTTTGACTGATTTTGACCAAAATGACCATTTTTCCCTTTTGAATCAATTGATCCACTTCCCTTCAAAATTGATGATCAAAACTTCAAAAATATGATCTTCCAAACATATAGAGGCCATGTACAAGGTTTCACTTAAAAATTATCAAGAAATCTTGATGAAATTCCAAACCCTAGTTTTGGTTAACACCTCAGGAGACTGATGAATCTTCTTCAAAACTTCAAATCCTCTGGGCATCCTGACCAATTTCTTGTACAAATACTTTTAAAATACCAATGAGATATTGTAGCTTCCAAATCAAGACTTGTACATTGATCAATAGCCTTGATCAAGCAAAACCCTAATTTTACTGGTGAATCAAAAGAGAGATTCCTCTTATAAACAAACACAAACTTCAATCCTCTGATGATCCAAAGAGATGGATAAAACATCTTGAGATATGCAATAACTTTTGAGCTTGAAAGATCCAGAGGTTTAGATGATAAGGTTCTACTTGAGCAACTTGTCAATGCAATCAACCTTCAAGGCTTGAGGAAGACTTGATAACCAAAGTACTTTGATCCCATCACAATATATGAATGCAATGCAATATGATATTCATGATGAAACATAAGCCTAAATCAAGAGGGTAAATTTTGGGGTGCAACAGCTGCCCCTATTCAAATATCTTCAACATGATAAGTGAGAAAAGTGACAACTTTCGAGCGTTCAGAGTTGAAGATGGTTGAATACAAAAGAACCCGAAAATTTACACTCTTGAAGCAGAAAGAAACAGAAACAGAAAACCCCCAAGACATGCGTCAAAATGAAACTGTAACGCAGGTTGAAACAGAATAAAAACAATAGAAGAGTAGACGCAACTAAAATTTCGGACAAATGTGCCAGGGCAAAACTGGGCTTCAAAGAAGGGTGAGATAAAACTCCAACCACAGAGTATAGGCGAAACTAAGCTCTGGAAAAGAAAACGTACGCGCGTGAGGAGACAAAACTCTGAGCTCGACCCAAAGCTAAAGTGGCTAGAGTGCGTGATTCTATGAGCACTTGATAATCTCAACTAAGATAGACAGTATGAAGGAACTGAAAGAATCCCAGAAAAGAGGAACAAAAGCGAGACAAAACTCGACTCAATAACCAGTTAGACGAAACTAGACTAGATGAGTACCAGGACAAAACTGGATTTCACGCACGGGTAATGAGGCGAAACTGATAGAAGAATCCAGAGAACAAAAGAGACAGATTTCGAACCAGGGACGTAGTACGAACACTGCACTTGGTAAACAAACACCGTCAAAGGGTCCAAGGTATGAAAGCAAAATTGAGACGAAACTCGACTCAATAACTAGTTAGGCGAAACTAAACTAGATGAGCACCTGGACGAAACTGGATTTCATGCATAGGCGACGAGGCGAAACTCGACCCAAAGCGAGAGTGATGAGAGCGCATGTTTCTTAGAGCACCTGCTGGTCTCAGATCAATGGATAAACAGTGACGAAAACTGAGAGAAGAATCCAAGGAACAAAAGAGACTGATTTTAAACCAGGGACACAACACGAACACTGCACTCGGTAAACAAACACCATCAAAGGGTCCAAGGTATGAAAGAAAAAACGAGACGAAACTCGACTCAAAAACTAGTTAGATGAAACTAAACTAGATGAGCACCAGGACAAAACTGGATTTCACGCGCAAGGTGAGGAGACGAAACTCTGAGCTCAACCCAAAGCATGGAGATTAGGGCGTACACCTAAAAAACCTGCTGAAAGCGAATATCAGGACGAAACTGGTATTCGAAAGGTTAATCAATAGACATTGGAATGAACTAGAGAGGGTAGCGAAAAATAAACCCGAAGAGACCGCGCCAGGGCGAAACTGAACTACAGTCAAGAGTAGACACTCAAACAAACAAATGATTAACGTCAAAAAGATATTGGTATGGGGGGAAACTGAGATAATGAGGACGAAGACCTCGCTGAGGATATAACCCGAAGTATTAGCAACTTTACTAGGGACAACAGAAACAGTAATGGCTTATGTTCCGATGCATGTTTGAATTCTTTTTATATAGCGTAATGCTCCATATAATGGAAATGCTATGCGTTTTGGTAGATGAAATGTAATGATGCATGTTTAAAAGTTTCACTGGGGAAATGGCCAATTGAGAAACCAAAAAAAACTAAGAAGTCAGAATCTGTCATGACTTGCAAAAATAAATTGCAAAATCTAAAGTAGAGGAGAAAATACGGGGAACCACTAAAGAGGGAACCTCGAAGAGATGAAGCTTTGCGGGGAATAACAATCAAGCAACCAGTAGAAACGATCCATAAACACTGAGGGGAGGTGCAAAAATAAAATTGCAAACTTCCAGGGAAGATCAGATCGACACTGTAACTTCTGGAGAAGATTAGACATTGAGGGAGAAGATCAGGGCAAAACTGTAATCTCTGGAAAAGACAACGCTTGGCCGTGTTGAGGATGGTACCAAGACAACAAACCTGACGTGAGAGGTGAAAAACTTTGTTGGGGAACAAAATTCTGCTAAGGAGACATGACTTCACCGGGGAGACAGAACTCTGTTGAAGATTTTGTTGGAGAGATATATCTTTGAATGCAATCATTGGATGGATTATGCAGATAGTCACACAGTATCGACCTCATTGGGAATAAGGAAAGATCTTAACATAAGGATGCACCAGTCAGTAGACCGGCTGGGAAATGAGAGGTCATGGTGAGGGATCTCTGTTGATAACTCTGTTGGGGATATGCGACATTCTCAAATCTGGAGTCTCGGAATGAAGCCTTTAAAAGAAGATTCCTGGAGCAACAAAACTTCGCTGTGGAAACGAAACTTCACTGGAGATAGGTAAAGTCCTATTCATACATGGGCTCTGTCTAGAAGAAAGCCAAATATTCCCTTCCTGACAATCATTAAGCTCTTTACATGTGTTCAACGTGTAAACTCTTTTTGATGTCAAACAAATGTTTTGCATGCAGAAAGATGTTTATTTTGGGAATGACAAACCTGATGCGAAGATTATTTGAGCCTTGAAGTTAAAAAAAACTTAACAAAGTGTTGCATCTCTGTTGTGAATGAATCACTGGCTAGAGTGAAAAAAATTTCAAAACTTTTCTTCCCCTTTCTCTTTTTTTTTTTCAAAAAAAACGAGTCAAATTGCGGGTGATAAGATACCAACATGGATATGCAACACATATTTGGGAGTTTAGGAAACGCTATCCTGTTGTAGTATGCTTTCGAGTTAAACCCTTGTTTCAGTTAGGACTTTTAGAGGTTGTAACGTGGCCTGGTTCGAGGGTTTTTTTAGAGAAAAAATTTCAAGGCTCAAATTATTTGGTGCCCAACCCCTTCGTGATATTCTCCTGTCCTAAGCTCAGCTGACTTATCACAAGCATTCATTTTTCAAAAGGATTTATAATGGTTGAGTGATCACGACAAATTCTCCAACATGATTGTCAATTAACTTTTACTGCTTTTATTTTTGATATTATTGTTCCTCTTCTTTTTTATGAAAATTTTATTGAATAACCTCTCTTTTTTTTGGCCTTTTAGGCTCTCTTTTCCCTAACTTTTGTCTGGACAAAATCTTTTGAATTTCAATTTGGAAGTCCAGCAAGATTCCCTAACTTTTGCCTAGGTGACTTGTTTTCAAGTTTTGACTTAGCAGGGCTTTTTGTTTCTTTCTTATCCATACTTTCCACTTCGAACAAGTCAACGTGACTTTAGGTCTTTGAACATTTTTTTCTCTCTCTTTTTTTTTTAAAACAAATTCCTCATTCCTTGGTCGACGAGGGATAACCATTATTGTATCGATTCGATCTCGACCTCAGGACTTTTGTGAGGAAATGAACATCATGGTTTTGACATTTTTCCTGATCTCATGATGCGAAAGATAAAATGTGGTGATCCTCAAATGAGACATTCCTTCTGAAATTTGAATGCTTGGGCAAGTTAACTGAACATCTACCCTGCCCCTGGTTAAAATGGTTTTTTTGAACGGAAAAGAAACTCCTACTTCGAAGGCTCAGAGGGGTTAACGAGGGTTTAACTCCCTTATATATCCGGTGTTTGGGGATTAAAATAATGCTTGTACATCGTCAACGGGGTTCTACTCAAAAGCATACCATTACAGTCATCGCTTTTAACTAAACTCCTTCCTCCAAACTCTTGGCTAAGCAAAAGAAATGGCACAGTTGGTATCAAAATGCCCAAAAAAATGATTAAGTAAAATGAAACAAATTTTTTTTCAAGGCAAAAATGTTCAACGCATCAAGACTGACATTCGGCTATAAACAAAATCCTATATGTAGATAATGCTTAAAATAATCAATAAAGATAACACATAAAAGTGCGACAAAGAAACATAATAAAAGCCATTATGGGGAAGAAATATCTCCAACTAGGTTCGCCGATCTCGCCGACCTGCCGTAATCTTGATATTACCCTGACCCATGACCTTTACCAATAGTACGGAGCTATGAAACGAAATGGCAAGGCGTCCACCAGTAAAGTGAATGAGAATCCCACCAAACAGAGAAACAAACATGCCCCTTTCACAGTAGTAGTTGTGTTTGTTATCCGTATTTCAAGCGATCAACCAACCATGACTTAGATTACCATTTCCGTGTAAGGCCCACGAAGTTTATATGCACATGCTTATCAAAATTGGACGGTTTTGCAAACAAAATAGTAAAAGGGAGAAAAGAAAAGTATGTGTATACTTGAAAGAATATATTCTATTGATTTTGAGAAATTAGCCTATGAAAAAGGCATTTACATTTGGAAGCAAGTAATTACAAAATCAGAGCAAACAAGTGTTTACAAATGGCAATGTGAAAGTGAATATCCATCAAGTCCAGAATCTGCTATGACTCTCACGCTTTCATCCTCCTGCTTTCAGACAGATCGTTCTTGGATTAGCCTCAAGCTTATGCCAGGTGACGGAATGAAGGAAAGAAACAAAGGATCTCATGCTGAACGTAGTCATTTGCTTTAAGTCCCTAACTTTTGCCTGAATCGCCTTTTCGGGTTTTTGATTCACCAGGACACCCTCTTTTTGCCTAAACCACCCTTTCAGGTTTTCAGTTTAGCGGGTTTTTATTTTTTATGCAAAGTATTTTTTAACTACGTCAGCATTCACAGGCAGAGGGGAGTACTCTCCATCCATAGTCGTGAGCATCATCGCTCCTCCAGAGAAAACTTTTTTGACCACGAAAGGACCTTCATAAGTCGGAACCCACTTGCCCCTGGGATCTCCCTGGGGAAGAATTATCCTTTTTAGCACAAGGTCACCTGGCTTGTAACACTGGGGTCGTACCCTCTTATCAAAAGCTTTCCTCATCCTTTGCTGATATACCTGACCATGACATACAGACGTCAACCTCTTCTCGTCAATAAGTTCCAACTGATCCAGCCGATTCTGTACCCATTCACTTTCGTCCAACTCAACATCTCTCATTATCCTAAGAGAAGGAATCTCGACTTCTACCGACAATACTGCTTCCATGCCGTAAACTAATGAAAATGGGGTTGCCCTAGTAGAAGTACGCACAGTGGTGCGATAACCATGCAAAGTGAAAGGCAGCATCTCATGCCAATCTTTATAGGTTACCACCATCTTCTGCACAATCTTCTTAATATTCTTATTGGTCGCTTCGACAGCGCCGTTCATCTTTGGTCGGTATGGGGAAGAGTTATGATGCTTGATTTTGAAGGACTCACAAAGCTCCTTCATCATTTTGTTGTTCAAATTAGACCCATTGTCGGTAATGATCTTTTCAGGCACTCCGTAGCGACAGATAATATTGTGCTTAATGAACCAAGTTACCACCTGGTTGGTGAGATTGGCATAGGATGCAGCTTCGACCCATTTTGTAAAATAATCGATGGTAACCAGAATGAAACGGTGCCCATTGGATGCAGTTGGTTCAACGATCATATCAATTCCCCACATCGCAAACGGCCAAGGGGAAGTCAAGACATTCAAAGGTACTGGTGGCACGTGCACTTTATCAGCATAGACTTGACATTTGTGGAAGATCCGTGCATGATTGTAACAGTCAGTCTCCATGGTGGACCAATAATAACCTGCTCGCAAGATCTTTTTAGCCATGGTATGCCCGTTGGAATGGGTCCCTAAATCACCTTCATGTATCTCCTCAATGATTCTAGCTGCTTCTTTCTTGTCAACACATCTGAGCAGTAAACCATCATGATGCCTTCTATACAACACGCCACCACTGAGGAAGAACTTGGCTGAAAATATTCTCAAGAACTTCTTATTTGTGACGGATGCCTCTTCAGGGTACTCTTGTTTTTCAAGATATCGTTTAACATTATAAAACCAAGGATTACCATTTGATTCCAAACTAGCCTCAAAATAGAAAGCTGGCTCGCTCAAACTTCTAATATAATGGAAGGTGCCTCATTAGCCCACTTAACCTTGAACATGGAGGACAAAGTTTCCAGTGCATCAGCTAGATTGTTTTCTTCTTTGGGAATGTGCTCAAACGTGATCTCTTTGAAGTACGGAATCAGCTTCATAACATGCTCACGATATGGAATTAGGTTCTGATGGCGAGTTTCCCAATCTCCATTAATCTGGCTGATAACAAGATTGGAATCCCCGTAAACTTTCAAAAATTTGATGCGCGGGTCAATCGCTGCTTCAATGCCATAAATGCAAGCCTCATATTTGGCCATGTTGTTAGTGCAATTGAAACAAATACGAGTCGTGAAAGGAATGTGGTATCCCTCAGGGGAAGTGATAATGGCTCTGACGCCGTTGCCCATGGCATTGGAGGCACCATCAAAAACAAGTGTCCAACATGATCCCGGCTAGGGTCCTTTGCCTGGGTCTGGCATATTACAATCCCGAATATACACAATTTCCTCATCTGGAAAATCAAACTTCATCGGTTCATAATCATTCAAGGGCTGATGCGCAAGATGGTCGGCCAATACACTACCCTTAATTGTTTTTTGAGCAGTGTATTGGATATCATATTCGGTGAGTATCATCTGCCAACGGGCTACCCTGCCTGTAAGAGCTGGCTTCTCAAAGATGTACTTGATTGGATCCATTTTGGATATCAAGTAGGTGGTGTGAGTTAACATGTATTGCCTCAAACGTTTGGCGGCCTAGGAAAGCGCACAACAAGTCTTTTCCAGCAATGAGTACCTCGACTCGCATTCCATAAACTTCTTACTCAAGTAGTAAATAGCCTGCTCTTTCTTCCCTGTCTCGTCGTGCTGACCAAGGACACAACCCATTGAGCTCTCCAATACGGTTAGATACATGATTAATGGCCTTCCTTCCACTGGCGGCATGAGTATTGGAGGTTCCTGCAAATACTCCTTTATTTTGTCAAAGGCCTTCTGACAATCCTTATTCCACTTCACTGTCTGACTTTTCTTCAACAACTTGAACAAAGGTTCACAAGTGGTTGTGAGATGAGAAACAAATCTAGAAATGTAGTTTAACCTTCCCAAGAAACCACGTACTTCCTTCTCTGTCCTTGGTTCAGGCATTTCTTGTATCGCTTTTACCTTGGTCGGGTCCACCTCGATACCTTTTTCACTTACAATAAAACCTAACAGCTTACCGGATCTCACCCCGAAGGTTCACTTATTCGGATTCAACCTTAGCAAGAACTGCCTTAGTCTCTCGAACAATTTTTCCAGATGAACAAGATATTCCTCTTCCGTGTCAGACTTAGAAATCATATCGTCCACATATACCTCAATCTCTTTGTGAATCAAAAGAGAGTGACCATGGCGCGCTGATATGTTTCCCCAGCATTTTTCAAACCAAACAACGTCACTTTATAACAGAAAGTTCCCCAAGGTGTGATAAATGTTGTCTTCTCCATATCCTCCAGAGCCATCTTAATTTGATTGTAACCCGGAAAACCATCCATGAACGAAAACACTTTGGAATGAGCGGTATTATCGACTAACACATCAATGTGCGGAAGAGGGGAACCATCTTTAGGGTTGGCCCTATTCAAATCCCTATAATCCACACACATCCTGACCTTACCATCCTTCTTGGGCACAAGAACAATATTTGCAATCCATGGCGGATAATTGATGACTTTTAAGAAATTCGCGTCCAACTGCTTCTGGACCTCCTCCTTGATCTTCTTGGACATCTCAGGATGAGTTCTTCGGAGCTTTTTCTTGACAGGAGAACAACCTTCTTTGAGCGGTAATCGATGCACCACTATGTCTGTATCCAACCCAGGCATATCCTCATAAGACCAAGCGAAGATATCAGAATACTCACGGAGTAGCTCAATCAATCTGACCTTTATACTTTCCTCGAGATCTGCCCATATCTTGACTTCTCTTCTTACCTCTTCTGTGCCAATATTCACCACCTCAATCGAATCCTGATTCGGCTGCATAACCTTATCCTCTTGTTTTAACAATCTTGCTAATTCCTCGGGAAGATCACAATCCTCATATGCTTCTTCTTCAACTTGATAAATAGGAGTATCAAAGTCATAATGAGCCATAGCAGAGTCGTTATCAATATGATCGGTGGTGGAAGTGCATCTGCATGAACGACATTTTGGCGTTTTTTAGTGACAGTGTGTGAAAAGAGAAACATTGCCATTTAAATAAAAGAAAAGAAATGGAGCAAAACTTTGAATGCAAAAACGTCCTTTATTTCATGATAAACTTGAAAATAAACATGGTGGCCCTACACAAATGATTCACCACGCCTTGGGCAGAGCGTAGGAATTATGATATGATAATAAAAGAAAACAAGAAAATTACTCCTCAGCGCTTGAAACTTGGATAACATCCACAGAAGTCCAATTGTTGAGTGTCTGGCCTGGAATACTCGGACGAATCCAATCTTCAATATTGTAGCCATCAGCTCTATCGTCGCCAACTGCATTGACGTGCCCTTCTTGAGTAGCACAAGGACGGGAAAACTTCACAAGTGTAGATAAACTAGATGCTCTGGGAGCTACACTCTGCTGACCTGGGCTAAAACCAAGACCAAATTTATTAAATTTTGGGGTAACATCCAGCACCTGACCCCAACCTTCAGGGTTACCATTTTCCACCACAGCTCTCACATCCTTGAGAGAAGACATAACAGTTTCAGGTTTCCTTTTCTGCTCTGAAGGAGGAAAATTGACAGCATGGACTGTCTCAAACGCCTGAAATGGAGTTTCATGTATCTCTCCTTCAACTTCAACATAGCAGAAAGATGTCAAATGACTCACAATGTACTCTTCCTCGCCGCACACAGTTATCACCTTTCCCTATGCAGGATACTTGAGTTTCTAATGAAGAGTAGAAGTCACTGCCCCTGCTCTATGAATCCATGGCTGCCCCAACAAACAATAATACGCTGGTTGTATATCCATCACAAAAAATGTAGTCGTGAAGGTGCGAGTACCAACCTTGATTGGTAACTCCAACTCCCCAAACACTGACCTTCGAGACCCATCAAACGCCTTCACCATCAAATCACTAGGGCGCAGCTCCAGTCCATAATAGTCAATTTTCATCAATTCTGACTTAGGCAATACATTTAAAGACGACCATGTGTCCACCAAAACCCAGGATAAAGTGGTGCCCCTGCACTCCATTGAAATATGCAACGCTTTGTTATGGTATGGCCCCTCCAGAGTAAGATCAAAATCGGTGAAGCCCAGGCCGTTCCTGGCAGATATGTTAGCACAAACATTCTCAAACTGATTGACTGTTATCTCATGTGGCATGAGTGCATTCTTTAACAACTTCATCAAAGCATTTCTGTGAGGTTCTGAATAAATCAACAGAGACAAGATAGACATCTTAGAAGGAGTATGGCTCAGATGATCAATTATGCTATAATCACTCTTTCTGATAATTCACATTAATTCTTCAACCTCATCGGGAACTGAAGAAGCTTCTGGTATCGGAATCGGTTGAGTCACATTGGCTGGCGTAACCCTTGGATTACCAATCATCGCTTGTTGTTTTCTTTTTTCTCTTGCAGAAGCATCTGTCGCATCTTGCACATTGGAAGGACCAAATACTCTCCCGCTTCTAGTCATTCGACCCACACCAGAAAAATTATGAACTTCCTCTTCATTACCTTCAGCATGTTCTTCCTCATACGAACGGGTACTTACCTCCTGCTTCACCCCATGGTAATAAACATCAACACCATAATGCCATGGGATGGCCTTCTCATTGGTATACGGCATAGGACCAAGTAATGTAATCATCAAAGGAGGCACCCTAGATGGGGTAGGAATACGCACAAGGGTGTAAGGAATAGATACCACAACAACATCTTCTTCGGTAACCTTACGGTAGCTCGGTTTTCTATCGAACTGCAAGGAACCCTCCTTTATCAACAACTGGATACCGACTTTTAAATTAACACATCCCTTCGGTTGCTCTCTACAGTTGGCACACCCTGAAGTACAACCCGGAAAAATAGAATTGTCAAGCAAATACCTCTTAACATACCACAACGGAGTAGTTACTTGTTCCATATTCATGATTAAATTCAACACTTCACCATTATCAATCATATTAACAACACCCCCTCCATGCCTAGGCATCAGGTTCTGAGTAACATTCGGACCAGTCACTGGAGTAAACTCAATTCCCTTAGCATCCAACAAGTCTTGTATTTTGCACTTCAACGCAAAGTAATTGTCAGTAGAATGACCAATTCCGCCTGAATGGAATTCACATCTTGCGTTAGCATCATAGTTAGGAGGAAGTCTTGCGGGTGGTGGTGGCATATTTCTCAAACCGATCAACTTCAAATCGAGAAAATGGTGGAGTGCTTCAGTAAGAGATACTAGCAAGGGATCGAATTTTCTCGGCTATCTCTGTTGTTGATTATTATACTGACGGAGAGCATCTTGTTTTCTTTGTTGTTGAGGCACTGTATTCATTCTCTGCTGCGGAGGAGCATTAACAGGAATAGAAACAACATTGATTTGTTGGTGTTGACGATCCTCTCTTCTTCCTCTATGAGATTAAACCGCACTTGCGTCACCTTCCCTTTTATTAGGGTAAGTGTTGAATGGTTTCTTACTGCCTCCTGATGAGCCACTAGAACCTCCAATCTGAATTTTCCCCAATTTCAAACCTACTTCAATTCTTTCACCAGCCATAACCAAGTCTGTAAATCCTTCCAAAGTACTTCCTATCATGTGCTCATAAAATGGCCCTTGCAGGGTACTCATAAACATATCAATGAGTTCTCTCTCCATGAGTGGAGGTTGAACCCTCGCAGCCAACTCACGCCACTTCTTGAACCCTCTTGGTCCCTGTGACATATTCTGTAACTGAGTGCGATTAGGTGCCATATCCATATTGTACTGATAATGTTTGACAAAAGCCCGAGCAAGATCATTCCAGCAGCGAATATGGGTTTTCTCCAACTTCACGTACCACTCCAGGGATGCCCCAGATAGGCTATCCTGGAAAAAGTGAATCAAAAGCCCATGATCCTCAGTATGTACCGACATCTTTCGGAAATAAGCAGTTGCATGAGTAACAGGACATGACGTTCCGTTGTACTTTTTAAATACAGGAGGCTTGAACTTTGGAGGAACTTTCACCCCAGACACCAACCCGAGATCATTAGCATTCATACCAAGGGCTCCTTGCCCTTCGACAGCCTTCAAACGTTCTTCCAGCAACCGATACTTCCTATCCTCAACCTGAACTTCCGGCTCCGAACGCCGAACAGAAAACTGATCTTCATCCTGATCAAAGTCATAATCCTGCTCCTGATAACCCCTTACACCGCCCTTATTATCTCTTCTATTCCCCACAAGACGAGGTCCCGGAGATGGTGGAAACTGCCCTACGTTGCGCACAAAAGGGTTTCCAGGCATTCCGTGAAAATTTCCAACAGGTTGATCTTGCACATCCCCCAATCCTACAGAAATGTCTTGATAGAGCCCTTGATTTCCACCATCCCATGGATAGCGGCGTTGGTTGTTGATAATGGCATCCAGTTCCTCCTGTCGGCGGTTCACATTGGTAATGACCTCCATGAACTGGGTCATCTGAGTAGCCATCTGGGCCCTCATTTCAGCGAGTTTAGCTTGAACTTGTTCCATCTGTCTTGGCAAATTGTTTCTGGTGGAATACCGATGAGTAGTCGTCTTGAATTCTAAATAAGAAAAGCAGAAGAATAATAATACCGTATTGAGATAACATGTGTTGTACCCCAAAATTTGCCCTCCCATATTCTTCAAAAATTGCCAAGTCATGCTTCAAAATTCCCCAAGGGTTGCACAGTTCAAGAGCTTCCTAAACAGTCAAAATTAGGGTTTTGGTTCTGATCAAGAAAATGAAGTTTCCAAGGGTCCAATCAAGTCCCACATGCCTATAAACATGGTCAAGCATCCTCATACAAAATTTCAAGACTTTCAGCACAAAATTGCACAGTCAAAACCCTAATTGCACTACAGTCAGCTGTAGGGGCAAAATGGTCATTTGGCAGTCAAAAGTTCAAATTTTTGGTCAACATCTCATTTTGAAGCCACAAACATCATTTGATCAATGATTGATCATGATTCTCAAAGCTTGGCTCAAAAATCATCAAGATGCAAAAGTTTCCTTATTTGGACAGCTGAAAAAGTCAACTGTAAATTGACCAAGGCATAACTTTCACATGGATTATCAGAAAAATACCATCCAAATCTCATTTTGAAGAGAAAGACATTTCCTACAACTCCTCTTCACACTTCAAGTCCAAGAAATGCTCTCACAAAAAGTTATCAATTTCAACATTATAGGTCATTTTCAAAAGTCAACAAAAAGGGACTTTAAGACAAAGGCCATAACTTGAGATTGTTAACTCAAAATGACATGGGACCAAAGGCATTGGTTAGGGGACTCAAAGACCTTTCCAAAATGTCTAAGAACATGAGCAAAGCTTAAAAATTGAGCAAGTTATGCCTTGTGGAAGTTGGGAAATTTTTGGATATTTTGAAAAGTCAACATTGATTCAAATGACCTAAAATTGCTAATGGGCCTCTTTTTCTTCCACAATTCATCATCCAAGACATGCACACGACCATTTGGCCCAAAGGGAAGTTTTTTTATTATTTTTATTTATTTATTTGAATTTTTATTACAATTAATTCATTTAAACTAAATAAAATATGAAAAAATACTAAACTAATGAAATCAAATCTTTTTGTGCAGAAAATACTCTCATTGGACACTCAAGATTCGTGCATAATCATTTTTGGAAGGTTTTGTCATGATTTGATATCAAATTGCATGAAAAAGATTGAGAAACTAATGCCATAAAAAATCAAATATTGCACAATCAATTCAAGGATTCTTTGATCAAGTTTTCAACCCTAAATCATTCATACATATACAAGCAAGCTAGCCCTCGTGCAAAAGGACTCCAGGCTGCGCAGAAAAAGCATATGCAAACTTGGAATTTTTCAAGAAAACTCCAAATCTGAAAACCAATTTCCAGGACGATTCAAGGCCAAAGATCAATTCCATTAGCTTGCTGAGGCTTCAAAGAAGGGATTTGGATCAAAAACTACAAGCTTTCGTGCCCAGAAACGTGAGAAAAATCTCACCTGTACAGAAAAAATTTCATATTCGTGCATCTCGATTCATACACTTTTCATAATTTTTGATGCTTGATTTGTGTTCATTGTAAGATTCTGAAGCTAACCACATAAATTAATTGCGTTTTTATGCGATATACATGATTCTACCATTGATGCAGACTAGGTTTTCTTGAATTCCAAATTAGGGGTTTCTTGATACTGTAAAATTAGGGGACCTCAATGCCATGACCATGTTCAGCGCGCTTGGACGAAAAGAATAGCATTCTCGCGCTTAATTTATATACCCAGATGGCTTAATCGCTATTATTATAAATGGCTTGTTTTGGGGGGGTTCAAAACCCCTGCTAACCCTTTTGCATTTTCAGGAAGAAACAAAACCAGGAAGAAGATGATCCAGTGGCAATCAATGATTGGTCTATTTTGAATTTTCGCGCTGGAATTCCACTAACCCATATTCTTGCTTATGTTATTTATGTGTTATTTAATATACAAAGTGCGTTGGATGGTTCAGTGGTGAAGTGTGGCATTGGTGAACCATAGGACTTGGGTTCGATCCCAGGTCCCCACCCCCTTTCACATTATTTTTCACTTAATGTTTCCATGCAGTTTCAGCCTGAAGGAGCACCATATGTCCACAAAATCTGGCCATCCACGTGCCCAATGGAAACAATCAGAAGGTCATAATTGAGGAACATGGTAAACCATGGTCAACGCTCATGCACGCTAGTGGAAAAGTCAGCCAGGCCTAAGAGTAATTGGGCCCAAATTGCTAAGGAAAAACCTCCAAATTTGGGGGCAGACCCCCCCTAGGTTTGCAATTTTTTTTTACATTCTTTCTTTTTCATTATTTTTACTTTCTTTTAATTATTGTTTTTTTAATTAATTTAATATTGTCATAATATATAAAAAACACCAAAAAAATCAGAAAAGATAAAAAATAATAAATATTTTTATTTTAGTATTTTTGTAAATAAATTGCATTAATTCACTTAGTCTTAATTTAGGGTTTAATCTTAACATTTTTTAATAAAAAAACCTAAAATTGGTAGAATTAGGGTTTATAATAATTTTTATTCCTTTTTCTTTTCTTTCATCATAATTAAATATTTAATATTATTTACTTTTATAAATTAAAATTGCATGTAACATAATTAGGTTTAATTTTAGGTTAAAGTTTAATACTTTCTTAACAAATAAAAATTTAGAATTAGGGTTAGCTTCTCAATTTCATTTAATTCTTTTTCCCATTTAAATCTTAAAATACCAAAAACAAATTTCTTTTCCTTTTAATTTTATTAATTTAATAATCGTTTAATTTAATTTTGCAAAAAGGGTCCAACGCCCTCGTTTTTAATTCTTATTCAATTCGCGTATTTCTTTCTTTTTCTTTTAATATTTATGTATCTCTCCCAAGTCCATGTAATATTTATCTTTCGCATTTTTAATTCTTTATTTTCTGTCAAATCGGGTTCTGGAAATTTTGGCGATGTGGACCCGCGCCTTTTGTAATAGCTTTAGAACTTTTACTTCTCGCAATTTTCAACTGTTAACAAATGGCATGCAAGAATGAATGGACAAAAATAAAAACAAGCGCATAGATCACTAATAACATGACAAGATAAAATATCCGAATCTGACACACAAATCACACACCACCCCTAGGGTACGCCTCACTGTTGCCTTGCCTCGAAAGGTGATCGTCGAGTAGAGGATGTCTTAGTAAGTCCTCATGATCCGGGAACCTGGCATGAGGGTAGCTTCTAAGGTATCTTCCTATTGCTCTGGTGATCACCATGTCCCGAACCTCGAATTGACCCGAACACCTCCAACGGTGGTGCTACCTACCTCTCAATGGTGGGATGGCACTACTTTAAAGGACATTTACACAGACGAATTCCTTAGGGTAGGTAGACGACTCTAGATACTTGCTCTAAATTTCAAAACAAAACAAAATACTTTTCACACCAACACATTTTCAAAAAGCTTTCGAAAGCAATTTTTCAAACACTCTTGAGGACTGATACAAGAGTCGAACTGAAATTTTCAAAGAAACTTTTTTAAAACCCACAATTGAAAAGCAAACAAACATTTTTGAAAACACGATGAGCAAGTATCTAAGAGCCCATGGATAACCATGGATAGAAAGGGTGCTAACACCTTCCCTTTCTATAACCTACCTCCCGAACCGAGAGCAATCTCTTTAAGGAATTTTTCTGTGCTTTTGTCCTTTCCATTTGGAGAAAATAAAAGACGGTGGCGACTCTTGCTTCCGCGACATTTTGCGAACCAGCGTTAAACAGTCAGTTCCAGATCCACCGATCACAGAACTGGCGACTCTGCTGGGGATACTTTTAAAGTGAGGTGTACCTTAGGGCTAGTTCATAACTATGTTTTCAATTGTCTTCTTTGTTTGCTTTAAATTGTGGGACTGTCTTGGGAGTTCTATAGATCCTAACCCGGATCTGGGGATACCTTCTTAGAAAGTAGCAACAAGGCTGTGAGGGAACTGTGCGGGGTATACCGACATGGTTGAAACAGTCTGCTACGTTGATGTGGCACTTTGGTGTGTACCGGTAACCCTTGAGTTCAGTCAAGGAGAGTACGGGGCCTCCGTGTGGTGTCGTGAAGCATCAACAGACCTTAGGAACCTTAATTGAACTATCTTGGCCTCTTTAGGGTAGTGAGATAACTGACTTTGGTGCAGTCCGAGGTTGGTTGATACTCGATACTACACTCAATTGAGGGTTGCTTTCCTGGAATATTTCTGTCGCCAGTTCAGTGGCTAAATCGAAATGATGAACAATGAAAGCAATCCAGTGATATTGGGACCCTTAGAACTCGGTTACTTATAATAGGACCGGTTGAACCCACCAACCCCAAGAGGGTAATACCTAGACCTCATGCTGGCCTAAACTTTAAGGGCTTCCCTTGTGTGACTTGTGTGCCTTCCAACTTGACTACTTGCATGCTTGTTATCTGACACTTGAGTTTCTTGCAGGTTTTGTTTATAGTCCTTAATTGGGACTCATGACAGGGCTTACTAAGTTTCTTGCAGGTTTTTGTTTTAGTCCTTAACTAGGACTCACAACAGGGCTTACTAAGTTTCTTGCAGGTTTTTGTTTCAGTCCTTAACTAGGACTCATAACAGGGTTACTAAGTTCTTGCAGATTTTGGTTTGCAGTCCTTAATTGGGACTCATAACAGGGTTTACCTACATTACCCCATGCATCATGACATCATACCATTGCATACATCCTAACCCATTTCAAGGATCTCAAGGGCTTGTGATGCAGGTCATGACGAATCAAACATCTAGCAAGGGGAAAAGAGGATTTATTTTCCTCTAGCCAAAGTGGTCAGGGGCTATGACCCACTTGATATGGTGAGCTCTGACTCTTGAAGAAGGTTCCCTTAACCAAGGTTGTTTGGAAATCAAAACCAGACATGATGACTAAAGTCAGGGGCTATGACCCACTTGATATGGTGAGCCTTTGACCCTTGGAAGAGAGACTCTCAACAAATATGAAGTTTCTTTCAATCAAGCTACCGGATCCAAATGCTAACAATTTTCTTGTTTACCCTGCGAGGTCCTTGAAAACATTGCATATACATATCATGCACATCTTTGCATTACAGGTATCCCTTTTGCAGGACACTTACCTTTGTCGCTGTTTATTTCAGCAATGACTTCCCAACAAGATAACCAGGACCTTCTTGCTCAAGAGACTCGGTTCGGGGAAATCCTCCTGAATCTATCCAAGGGGCAGGAGGAGCTAAGGACACTTCTCATGGGGACCTTCGTCAGGAACAGTGCTGAGGATGAAAGGCTGAAACACCTACAAGCTAAGGTGGATGCATTGAAGGTCCAGATGCTGGGGCAGGTGACTGCCATTCAAGGGTTAGCTCAAAGACAAGATGAGCTCTGGTTTCTCGTCAACCAACTGCTTCAGAGTAACCAACTGGGGCAAAAGTCTAAGGGTAAAAAGCCAGTCATCGTTCAACCACCTTTGAGACAAGGAGATAAGGGGAGAGCTCCTCAAATGGCTCCAGTGTCACAAATTCAACATCACAACCAACAAAAGAGCGAGATAAGGCAGTTCACTCGGCTCAGCATGACCTTATCCCAGATATTGCCACAGTTGCTGGAGACCAAGCTGGTAACTCTAAAAGAAGCTCCGAAGAACCAAAATACAACGTCACCGAAGTATAACCCCAACGCCCGCTGCGCTTATCACTCTGACAGCCCGGGGCATACTACAGATGATTGTTGGAGTTTGAAAAATAAGATCCAAGACATGATCGACGCTGGAGAGATTCAGTTTAAAGTACCCAAGACTCCCCACGTGATCACTGCTCCCTTGCCAAAACATGGCTAGGATTGAGAAATTTTTGTTCATTCGAATGTTCAAGTTGCAATTCTCTTTTGTTCAAACATTTACTCGTGTTAAACATTGTTATTTCATTAATGCATCGCATATGTCTGTTCTAAAACAATATATTCGTATTCACTAAATGCAAATTATTTTCATATTTTTTCTGATGATCAATTATTAAATAATAATTCTAAGCCTCTTGAGGGAGGATGACGAAAACGATACCACGATCTTTACAGTATGCTTTTGAACAGACCCCGCTGATGAGGTACAGGCATTGTTTCAATCCCTAAACACTGGAGTTATAAGGAAGATAATCCCTCGTCAACCCCTCTGAGCCAAAGAAGTAGGAGTTTTTCTTTTCGAAATTTAAAAACCCTTCATCATAACCTGGGGCAGGGTAGTTCTCTCAGTTGATCCAAGTGCATAATGAATGGCACCAAAAAGATCCTTACAAAACAAAGAAAGATAGTGATGGTTCCGAATGATCAATAAAGAAAGGCAGTCATTATCTTTCAAAATAAAAAAAAACCATTAAGTCAAAACCCATGAAGAAGACTTACAAAACTGGGGCATCCCGCTGACTGTAATTCCAAAAAAGGAAACAGTTCAGGCAAAAAAAAAGGGATAACAAAAAAAAAATCAAAAAAGAAAGAGGTCATACAAACCCTCAACAAAAACAAAAATGACTGCCCATTCAGAATCAATCATCAATATCTGAATCATCACCGGAAAATCAGAGCAAAGACTCAAACAAGGTCTAACGTATGATCAACTGAGTTTAGGTTTGGAGAACATCACGAAGAGCGGGTGGGTACAAATAATTTGAGCCTTTATCCTTTGTTTCTTAAACCGTGAACCAAGCCACGTTATAACCCTTAAAAGTCCTAGCTGAAGCATGGGTTAGTTCGAAAGCATACTGTTACGAAAGGTATCCTGACTCCTTAAGGCCTACGGTAAATACGGAGTTGACATCACGTTTACAAACATTCATTTGTTTTATGGAAAAAGAATGCATCTTCAAAATCTTCAAAACAGACATAGGCTTTGCATTTTTAACATAACTTTGTTTGCATATGACTTTTTGTTTGAACAGCATAGAAATTCGCACGACGAATGCCTAATGAATAGAAGTATTTCCAATCAAGGGGCATGACATGACCATGGTCCATCATCTGGGGCAGTCCAATCAAGATTCGGAGAATCTCTCAAAGGCCAAATAGCCTGGGGCAAATCTCCGCCTGAGTCACTTGGGGCATTCCAACAACGAATCTTGCCTGATCAAACACCTTCTGGTGGCATGACAGAACACTTCTAACAGGGGCAATTCCCTACATTCTGAGAGCGTGGACATAGTCGAAAAAATACTACGCACAATCAAAGACCCGCTAGGTTGACATACCTAGGCAAAAATAAGGGCTTCCCGACGAACCAAAAGGGTTCGGGCAAAATGAAGGGATGAAAATGAAAAATTGTACACCCGGCAAGTCGAAAACCTGAAAAGGCGGCTTGGGCAAAAATGGGTATCCCGGTGGACTGAAAACCCGAAAGGGCGGTCCAGGCAAAAGTTAGGGACTAAATCGTACGACTATGTCCTGTCATCTCATCACCTGCCTACCAGAAGAAGGTTTGTCCATCAACAACTATCAGCACCTCACAGGTCTTCATCTCCCACCTCAGAAACAGGGGCAATGATGAGTCGTCCAAACGATCTAATTGCTCTATCCACCAAGGTACTAAGATAGGTTCGGCTGAAGAACATAACCAGATATCTTAATTCCCTAGAGAGTAAGTCAGCAGTCAATACGCTCTCTCCAAGCCACTATCAAATCTTAAAGAAGTTGGGTATCCTCCAGCAGATCTCAACATTCCCCGGCAGCATATATATCCTTAAATAAGCATCCCCGGCAGTCTTGGTCTAAAGATTGTTCCCCGGAGGTATATCAAATATTCAAAGGAATCACTTCCCCGCAGTTCAAAGCTTCCCCAGGAGAGTCCAATCCAGTGTCCCCAGGAAAGTTGGAACCCATCTCCCCAAGCAGTAAGCTTATCCCCAGTAAATTCTGGAAGCTTATCCGCGCAGAGCACGAACGCGTCGTCCGGCTTTATTCAAAGAGCTATTTCCCTACCAGGATATAACTGGGTTATCCTCAGCCAAAAGCCACGGAAAGAGCGTCCCCGACGAAGTCCTCTTAGCCCCAGCGAAGTCTATTAGCACTTCCAACACAACAATGATGTCCCCAGCAAGTTACTATCAACAACTCAGTAAAGTAGCTCTCTCCCCACAGAGCATTGCTTCCCAGCAAGATCGTTAGAGTACTTTCCTCCCCGCAGAGTTATTCCATTCGCCAAGTTTATTCCCCAACGGAGTTATCTTCTCCCAACCGGTATCCTTGCAATTATCATCCCCAGCGGAAGCAAAATCCATTCTCCAACATCAGCCCAGGAGTGACTTCCCGGCACCCGTCAAGGATTTACTTTCCTAGACAAAAATACATTCATAAACATCTTCATACATTATAGCATGCATATACGCATCATGAACATACAATCTCACATATTCAGAGAGCATCTCGCATGTCATACCACATGACATCGCATACAACTAACGCTTGTCTTTTCAGGACAAAAGTACAAAAATGATTACCATCAATGGTCGCAACTAAAGATCCGATACCTGAATCTTGCCAGGGTGTATCTGTTGATGACCAATTACCAGATCCGATTCCTGTATCTTGCCAGGGTGTGTCTGAAGAGTTCGAGGATCCGATACCTGAATCTTGCCAGGGTGTATCCGTTGAAGACTAACATTACCAGATCCGATTCCTGTATCTTGCCAGGGTGTGTCTGAAGAGTTCGAGGATCCGATACCTGAATCTTGCCAGGTGTATCCGTTGAAGACTAACATTACCAGATCCGATTCCTGTATCTTGCCAGGGTGTGTCTGAAGAGTTCGAGGATCCGATACCTGAATCTTGCCAGGGTGTATCCGTTGAAGACTAACATTACCAGATCTGATTCCTATATCTTGCCAGGGTGTGTCTGAAGAGTTCGAGGATCCGATGCCTGAATCTTGCCAGGGTGTATCCGTTGAAGACTAACATTACCATATCCGATTCCTGTATCTTGCCAGGGTGTGTCTGAAGAGTTCGAGGATCCGATACCTGAATCTTACTAGGGTGTATCTGTTGAAGACTAACATTACTAGATTCGATTCCTGTATCTTGCCAGGGTGTGTCTGAAGAGTTCAAGGATCCGATACCTGAATCTTGCCAGGGTGTATCCGTTGAAGACTAGCATTACCAGATCCGATTCCTGTATCTTGCCAGGGTGTGTCTGAAGAGTTCGAGGATCCGATGCCTGAATCTTGCCAGGGTGTATCCGTTGAAGACTAACATTACCAGATCTGATTCCTGTATCTTGTCAGGGTGTGTCTGAAGAGTTCGAGGATCCGATGCCTGAATCTTGCCAGGGTGTATCCGTTGAAGACTAGCATTACCAGATCCGATTTCTATATCTTGCCAGGGTGTGTCTGAAGAGTTCAAGGATCCGATGCCTGAATCTTGCCAGGGTGTATCCGTTGAAGACTAGCATTACCAGATCTGATCCCTGTATCTTGCCAGGGTGTGTCTGAAGAGTTCGAGGACCCGAGGCCTGAATCTTGCCAGGGTGTATCCGTTGAAGACTAACATTACCAGACTCGATTCCTGTATCTCTCCAGGGCACGTCTGAAGAGTTTAAAGATTCAGCTCCTGTAACCAGTCAGGACACATCTATACAAAGCATCTGAAAACCAGATCCTGCAACATGTCAGGTACTCATTTTTCTTTTGCAGGTACGCAAGCTCGCTAAGGAATCTCTTACGCGATCAACATCCAGATGGCATCTATAAGCCCATCATCCTATTCATCAACCTCTAAATGGCATCTATAAGCCCATTCCATCATCCCACTGCTACTATGTGAGTGCAAATTTCTGGGCACTCTAGTGTTCAATCATCTTCCACCTTCGGATTACGAAAGGCACGTCAGCCAATCTGCATCCTCAGGTCTAAGAAGATTGAACAGGGGCAACTGTTGTACCCCAAAATTTTCCCTCCCATATTCTTCAAAAATTGCCAAGTCATGCTTCAAAATTCCCCAAGGGTTGCACAGTTCAAGAGCCTCCTAAACAGTCAAAATTAGGGTTTTGGTTCTAATCAAGAAAATGAAGTTTCCAAGGGTCCAATCAAGTCCCACATGCCTATAAACATGGTCAAGCATCCTCATACAAAATTTCAAGACTTTCAGCACAAAATTGCACAGTCAAAACCCTAATTGCACTACACTCAACTGTAGGGGCAAAATGGTCATTTGGCAGTCAAAAGTTCAAATTTTTGGTCAACATCTCATTTTGAAGCCACAAACATCATTTGATCAATGATTGATCATGATTCTCAAAGCTTGGCTCAAAAATCATCAAGATGCAAAAGTTTCCTTATTTGGACAGCTGAAAAAGTCAACTGTAAATTGACCAGGGCATAACTTTCACATGGATTATCAGAAAAATCCCATCCAAAGCTCATTTTGAAGAGAAAGAAATTTCCTACAACTCCTCTTCACACTTCAAGTCCAAGAAATGCTCTCACAAAAAGTTATCAATTTCAACATTATAGGTCATTTTCAAAAGTCAACAAAAAGGGACTTTAAGACAAAGGCCATAACTTGAGATTGGTAAATCATAATGACATGGGACCAAAGGCATTGGTTAGGGGACTCAAAGACCTTTCCAAAATGTCTAAGAACATGAGCAAAGCTTAAAAGTTGAGCAAGTTATGCCTTGTGGAAGTTGGGAAATTTTTGGTTATTTTGAAAAGTCAACATTGATTCAAATAACCTAAAATTGCTAATGGGCCTCTTTTTCTTCCACAATTCATCATCCAAGACATGCACACGACCATTTGGCCCAAAGGGAAGTTTTTTTATTATTTTTATTTATTTATTTGAATTTTTATTACAATTAGTTCATTTAAACTAAATAAAATATGAAAAAATACTAAACTAATGAAATCAAATCTTTTTGTGCAGAAAATACTCTCATTGGACACTCAAGATTCGTGCATAATCATTTTTGGAAGGTTTTGTCATGATTTGATATCAAATTGCATGAAAAAGATTGAGAAACTAATGCCATAAAAAATCAAATATTGCACAATCAATTCAAGGATTCTTTGATCAAGTTTTCAACCCTGAATCATTCATACATATACAAGCAAGCTAACCCTCGTGCAAAAGGACTCCAGGCTGCGCAGAAAAAGCATATGCAAACTTGGAATTTTTCAAGAAAACTCCAAATCTGAAAACCAATTTCCAGGACGATTCAAGGCCAAAGATCAATTCCATTAGCTTGCTGAGGCTTCAAAGAAGGGATTTGGATCAAAAACTACAAGCTTTCGTGCCCAGAAACGTGAGAACAATCTCACCTGTACAGAAAAAATTTCATATTCGTGCATCTCAATTCATACACTTTTCATAATTTTTGATGCTTGATTTGTGTTCATTGTAAGATTCTGAAGCTAACCACATAAATTAATTGCATTTTTATGCAATATACATGATTCTACCATTGATGCAGGCTAGGTTTTCTTGAATTCCAAATTAGGGGTTTCTTGATACTGTAAAATTAGGGGACCTCAATGCCATGACCATGTTCAGCGCGCTTGGACGAAAAGAATAGCATTCTCGCGCTTAATTTATATACCCAGATGGCTTAATCGCTATTATTATAAATGGCTTGTTTTGGGGGGGTTCAAAACCCCCGCTAACCCTTTTGCATTTTCAGGAAGAAACAAAACTAGGAAGAAGATGATCCAGTGGCAATCAATGATTGGTCTATTTTGAATTTTCGCGCTGGAATTCCACTAACCCATATTCTTGCTTATGTTATTTGTGTGTTATTTAATATACAAAGTGCGTTGGATGGTTCAGTGGTGAAGCGTGGCATTGGTGAACCATAGGACTTGGGTTCGATCCCAGGTCCCCACCCCCTTTCACATTATTTTTCACTTAATGTTTCCATGCAGTTTTAGCCTGAAGGAGCACCATATGTCCACAAAATCTGGCCATCCACGTGCCCAATGGAAACAATCAGAAGGTCATAATTGAGGAACATGGTAAACCCTGGTCAACGCTCATGCACGCTAGTGGAAAAGTCAGCCAGGCCTAAGAGTAATTGGGCCCAAATTGCTAAGGAAAAACCTCCAAATTTGGGGGCAGACCCCCCCTAGGTTTGCAATTTTTTTTTACATTCTTTCTTTTTCATTATTTTTACTTTCTTTTAATTATTGTTTTTTTAATTAATTTAATATTGTCATAATATATAAAAAACACCAAAAAAATCAGAAAAGATAAAAAATAATAAATATTTTTATTTTAGTATTTTTGTAAATAAATTGCATTAATTCACTTAGTCTTAATTTAGGGTTTAATCTTAACATTTTTTAATAAAAAAACCTAAAATTGGTAGAATTAGGGTTTATAATAATTTTTATTCCTTTTTATTTTCTTTCATCATAATTAAATATTTAATATTATTCACTTTTATAAATTAAAATTGCATGTAAAATAATTAGGTTTAATTTTAGGTTAAAGTTTAATACTTTCTTAACAAATAAAAATTTAGAATTAGGGTTAGCTTCTCAATTTCATTTAATTCTTTTTCCCATTTAAATCTTAAAATACCAAAAACAAATTTCTTTTCCTTTTAATTTTATTAATTTAATAATCGTTTAATTTAATTTTGCAAAAAGGGTCCAACGCCCTCGTTTTTAATTCTTATTCAATTCGCGTATTTCTTTCTTTTTCTTTTAATATTTATGTATCTCTCCCAAGGCCATGTAATATTTATCTTTCGCATTTTTAATTCTTTATTTTCTGTCAAATCGGGTTCTGGAAATTTTGGCGATGTGGACCCGCGCCTTTTGTAATAGCTTTAGAACTTTTACTTCTCGCAATTTTCAACTGTTAACAAATGGCATGCAAGAATGAATGGACAAAAATAAAAACAAGCGCATAGATCACTAATAACATGACAAGATAAAATATCCGAATCTGACACACAAATCACACACCACCCCTAGGGTACGCCTCACTGTTGCCTTGCCTCGAAAGGTGATCGTCGAGTAGAGGATGTCTTAGTAAGTCCTCATGATCCGGGAACCTGGCATGAGGGTAGCTTCTAAGGTATCTTCCTATTGCTCTGATGATCACCATGTCCCGAACCTCGAATTGACCCGAACACCTCCAACGGTGGTGCTACCTACCTCTCAATGGTGGGATGACACTACTTTAAAGGACATTTACACAGACGAATTCCTTAGGGTAGGTAGACGACTCTAGATACTTGCTCTAAATTTCAAAACAAAACAAAATACTTTTCACACCAACACATTTTCAAAAAGCTTTCGAAAGCAATTTTTCAAACACTCTTGAGGACTGATACAAGAGTCGAACTGAAATTTTCAAAGAAACTTTTTTAAAACCCACAATTGAAAAGCAAACAAACATTTTTGAAAACACGATGAGCAAGTATCTAAGAGCCCATGGATAACCATGGATAGAAAGGGTGCTAACACCTTCCCTTTCTATAACCTACCTCCCGAACCGAGAGCAATCTCTTTAAGGAATTTTTCTGTGCTTTTGTCCTTTCCATTTGGAGAAAATAAAAGACGGTGGCGACTCTTGCTTCCGCGACATTTCGCGAACCAGCGTTAAACAGTCAGTTCCAGATCCACCGATCACAACATGTAATGTTATGAAATGCATGATGTGCATGATATGTTTGTCATTTCCCGGTATTCAAGAGTCCTTTTAATCATCAGTCACGGCGTGCAACCAAAGATAAAACATACAATCAAAGGAAAAAAGGATAAAGACAAACATTTCAATTATTTACAAACAAAAGAAACGATGTTCAAGTGACTTCGGATATTTAAGAGTGTAACGATAAACAATAAAATACGTGTTTCAAAGTAAACTTAACAAAAAACTGAATAATAAAAACAAACAAATGGTCCCTTCCAACAATCCTGGGGGTGACCAAATACACCAAAGGTAAGTAACAAAATTAAATCTCCGGAACAAGACACGCTTCAAGGTGTTGACAATACTCTTCAAGCTCGGCTTTCTCCTTTAAAAGTTGTGATGCGACTACTTTACTTTCTTGAAACCGATCCTCTGCGACACGTCTCTGGGCTACTTCCTTCTTAAGCTGAGCAAATTTGTCTTTGAGCTGTTTCTCCAAGTTTTGAATCTTCTTCCTGTAGCTATTCTCAGATGCCTGAAGCTTCTGGCACTCTTGCTGGGACTTACTCAACTCTTCTTCCATTTCAGCATGAGATCTCTTCCTAAAACAGGTTGCATCAGAAGTTTCCCCTTGAGCTTCTTTGAGTGTGCGAGCTAAGTCGGCCCTTTCTTGATCTACCCAATAAAGTTTCATCCCTGCCTTACGGTCCTTTGCACGAAGTTGAATGTTCTCGACATGTACCTAGGTGAACATCTCGGTAGGCACCGTGTACTCAGAACAGTAGGAGGTTGCTCACATATAGGAACCGACCTTGCAAATGGTAACCGTAAACTCTTAACCCTGGCTCTTATCCAATCCAAGTAAGGAACCCTAGCAATAGGAACCTTCTTGCCCAAAGTAGTTCTATCCTTCCTGTGAATTCTCTTCCAAGCACTTGTCACTCTTTTCAACATCACATGAGCACTTCCTCTAGCAAAATACACTGATTCAAACACCTCTTCAACCTTTGACGGTCCATCCATTGCATATCCCAATTGACGATAAGTAAGCACAGGATTATAGTTGATACACCCTTTAGTTCCTATGAGGGGAACATTAGGGAAATCTTCGTAGCTAGTGATAATACTTCGTACTTCCCCCATGTCATAATTCCACCGGATATCAAATGAAGTAAGGTTGACAAGTCTTTATGACCATCTGAGAGAATGTCTGGTATCCACAAAAGGGCCGCTTACCGGCAGGTGCAACTTAAACCATTGATACAACATTGAATGACATAAACTCACATTACCTCCTTTTTCATGCCTGAAATGAATGGTGTAAAGAGTATCTGCCAAGAGTGTCGGTACCGGGTTCTTATTTCTAAAAAAACAAATAGTCGTTAAATCCATAAAGTTTCTCTTGCGAGGAAAAAGGATGATCCCGTATATCATGATAGCAAACAGAGAGTTGAAGTCACTCCAATTCCATTTCTTCGCCCAGTCTTCAGCTTTCTTCACTAATAAATCCAAATGAAACCTTGTAGTATCCTCACTTGATTTCCAATTGTCTTTCACCTCTTTCCAACTCAAATGAAGAGTTTCAACAATAACTTCGAACTTCGGCTTCTCCGACACTTGGATAAAAGGAACTTCATCGGACAACTTGATATTAAGTAGGTACGCGTACTCTTCTAGTGTGGGAACCAGTTGATAATCTTGAAAAGTAAAACATTGTAACTCCTTGTCATAGAACTGGAAGAGGGTGATCATAGCCATTGGGTCAACTGGAGTGTTAAGGATTAGTAACAAATTGCCATAATTTTTGTTGAAATTATTCAGAACATCACCCTTCTATTTAGAACTCAACCTCTTCAATTCGGACACATCAACCGAAGGAATCTGATAATATAATGTATGCCTGGCGGGATCTTGAACACGAACTGAATCAAACTCATCCGACGGGAGGCCATCCATTCCTGATGGAAAGAAGACTCTCGAATGTCCCTGGAAGATGACATGCACATGCTAGTTATTTTTTATACATAATTTTTTTAGAAATAAATATGCTATGATGCAATATGACAGGATCACAGATTCACACTGGATAATGGCTGGACCATTATAGAACAGCACCAGTCAAGATCAAAAGAAAATCCTAAAGCTTCAAAACTAACATGGGAACTTGAGTCATTTTCGCAACACAAAGTCACCAACAATACCTCTACCTGTAAGAAAAGTTTTCCCGCCCCTCTCACGGGTGTAGTCTAGGTCAAGTTAAGGTTAAAAGCCAAATCAGAGTACAAGAGCTCGAATGTTGGCATCATCATACGATAACACCTATCTGAACTACCTCTGAAGTCATGGGTCTCATGGTCAGGTCTACAAAGCATCCGCCTCATAGCTGCCATAGCCACTCTATTCCTAGTTCATATGGAATTCACTCATAGCCTGGGTATGAGGCCTTTTACCTCATGGAACAACCCACCCACCAAGAAATCCAGAATCCAAACAGTCCAGCCAAATCCAGTATACAGAAAGTAAAGTGCACATAGGATGCAATGCAAACAGATAAATATGCAAAGCGGTAAAATAAACACCCAAAAAGAAAACAAACAAGAGCTAGGATCGACTTCGGGATGGACCAGCAATAGGTCAATCTTTCCCCAGTGAAGTCGCCAGCTGAAACCACCCGGTCGGATCTGTCATCTGGATGTAATGAAATATCAATGAAGTCGCCACCGAACGTCTTTTATCCCGCCGAAAGGGAAAGGTAAACATCGAGAAAACCTGAAAAGGGGGAAATCATGGTCTTTCGACCGAGAGACCTGGTAAGGGAGTCTGTTACGCGAGGGGAAGGTATAAGCACCCCACACGCTCATAGTACTCTACGATATCCACTCATGTTGTCTAATCTAATGGGTGTGGTCAAAACCTATGTCTATTGCTTAAAACTGAAAAGGGAATGCATGCGAAAGAAACAAAAGAAAACAATGTAGGAAAAATAAAAGTTATGCTCGGTTGGGCCCTACCCCTTTGCCTACGTATACCTTTTAAGGAATCAAAGAAGCTGTAGTTCGGCTTATGTATTTTGGTTGGTTTGTGTTTTTTAGTTAAGACAACAAAAAATAGTCAAGATGGCAAAACATCGAATGAAACAACAAACAAATAAGATGGTAAAACATCGACTAAATAATAACATAGTAACATGTCACAGATGGCAAAACATCAAATGATAAAACGGATGACAAAACATCACACCTAACAATGATATTGAGAATCAAAGTAAGATAACAAATATGTGCGATGGCGAAACATCGGCTTCAAACAAATGTGCGATAGTGAAACATCTCCTAAAAGATAACAAGATATCATGGCAAAGATGGCAACACATCAATAAAACAGATGACAAAGCATCACACCTAACAATGATATTGAGAATCAAAGTAGGATAACAAACATTTGTGATGGCGAAACATCGGCTTCAAACAAATGTGCGATGGCGAAACATCAGCTAAAAGATAACAAGATATCATGGCAAAGATGGCAACACATCAATAAAATAGATGACGAAACATCACACCTAACAATGATATTGAGAATCAAAGTAGGATAACAAACATGTGTGATGGCGAAACATCGGCTTCAAACAAATGTGCAATGGCGAAACATCGGCTAAAAGATAACAAGATATCATGGTAAAGATGGCAACACATCAATAAAACAGATGACGAAACATCACACCTAACAATGATATTGAGAATCAAAGTAGGATAACAAACATGTGCAATGGCGAAACATCGGCTTCAAACAAATGTGCGATGGCGAAACATCGGCTAAAAGGTTTAAAAGAAAAGCCAAGATGCGCACAAACAAATAAGATTGATTTGTATCTTTTACTTTGAAGAAGGGTTTGAGTTTATTAGAGGTGTTTTATGATTTTCCAAGAAAACAATTTTTGTTTTAAGGTGCAAAATGCAAAGGAAAAGAAAACAACTAAGGGAGCATATCCTAATCTCTAGCCCTAATGTTATCATACAATGGTTGACCCTAAGGTTGAGGATAAAGGAAAACCCTACCTTAATTAACATGTTAAAGGAAGCTTAACAAAACTATCCTATAGGAAACATGTAATGAGAGCGAAGTCGTGATCTCAATTTCTAAATTGAGTGACTCATCGATCAACAATTAAAGAAGAAAAAAACAATAAACATCTTATAGGGAACATGCACTAAGAGCGAAGTCGTGATCTCAATTTCTAAATTGAGTGACTCATCGATCAACAATTAAAGAAGAAAGCAATAAACATCCTATAGGGAACATGCACTGAGAGCGAAGTCGTGATCTCAATTTCTAAATTGAGTGACTCGTCGATCAACAATTAAAGAAGAAAGAAATAAAAATCCTATACGGAACATGCACTGAGAGCAAAGTCGTGATCTCAATTTCTAAATTGAGTGACTCATCAATCAAAAGCAAACACAACACATGTACCAAACAAAAACAGAGGGCCTCCTGACATATATCAGCAACAGAGGTCCCATCATGCAATCATAGAACTATGCAAAATGAAAATGGAAGAAAGGAAACAGTGCAATGCCAAACGGAAAAATATCTGTAGCAACTGAGCAAGAATAAAAGAAACCCAGAGAACTTCAAGCAAGCTGGCATCAGTAGACAAATCAAGTCAAAAATTACACCATCAGGATATAAGTATTGAGATTTTCATATATGAACAGATCCCATGGGTAATGTATAGCATTCGTAATCACATATATATATATATATATATATATATATATATATATATATATATATATATATATATATATATATATATATATATATATATATATATATATATATATATATATATATATATATATATATATATATATATATATATATATATATATATATATATATATATCCTGCATAAACCATCAAACATGGCAAGCACAAGAATAGTTCCAATATAATAAATTGCGTTCCACAAATAAAGTGAAACACAATAGCCCCAAGTCAAGACTGGAAAGCTTTTCTCAAAGTACCTCGCACATTCAATAGCCAAGTTAGTATTCCATAAAGTGAATGATGATTCACATAAGGGATGGATGACGACACCATGACGAAATGGGAAAACATGATAGCAACTATAAAACATTAGTCATGATAGACAAAAGGAAACATGCATATGCACAATTTGGTCAAAAGAATCAGAGGAATGTTGCTCCTTTCTATCACCATATTGAATTGAAAATTGAATATCAATCAAGGATCATGGGAGCTTGAGAAGAATACAATCAAAGACCATGAAGGGAAGTAGCAACCACAATTCAATCATGCTCAATTAATTCATCACGACTCATAAGCATAATAGGAGAGAAATCCCACACAATGCATCAAAAGGTTCAATCATTCAAACATGGGGAATTAAGTGAAATGGCTTGAGTTTATTTGGATGAACATATCCAACATGATCATTAGGTTCCCAATTATAGGCCTCACTCAAGTTCATTGGCCATCAAACAATATGCAACAAGATATGCAACATCAATTGGGTACCTTCACTTGAAAAATACATCAAAAATAGAAAAGGATTTCAATAATTCAAACCAAAAAAACCTTAGCATCTTTGAAGTGTGTAGAAGTCATAAAGCAAGTCTTAAGTTCATGAATGGTTGAGGAGGGGTTCAAATGAGGCCCAAAGTTCAAAACTAATTGGCCAAACTAACAAAACTAGACAAGTTTTCAAAATAATTCATGGAAAAATATCAAACCAAGTCAAATAATTCAAGAAAAATGGCTTTCAGATCCTAAATGCACTCATGAACAATAATCAAGACCTAAGTTCCATTGAAAATCCAGGGCATAATGGTTTTGAAAAAGAAACTTGCACAATAAGCAACAAAACCCTAATTTTTGACTTTTAGTCTTAAATATTAATTATATAAGATCAAAATTCAAACAATTCAAACCAAGATCATGCAAATCACAAGGAAACCCTAAATTTCAGAATACATATTTTTTCACATTTTTTGAATTAAGGAAAAGTCAAAAATAAAAATCAAATTCAAACAATTAATCAATTAAACACAAATTCACATCTCAAAATAAAACTCTAATCAAAAATCAGAAAATTATCCAACCAAAATTATATTCAAATATTAGAATTAAAAACACACATCCCTGATTTTTTGTGGAATTTTTGAATTAAAGGAAATATTAAAATAGAAATCAAACAAACAAACAACAATTAAACTATTATTTAAAGGAAAAAATGCAAACCCTGGCCAAGATTCATGAAAATTTATGAAATTATATTCAGATTCTATGATTAAAAAAAAGCTTGCATGATTTTTTTGAGGATTTTTGAATTAATGGAAGTATTAAAACCAAAATTATGAAACAAATATTTCAAATAAACTTCTCAAATTAAATTTCTAATCAAAAATATTAAAAAATGCTAAACAAATTTCATAATAAAATTCTACATTATTTTATGAGTCCAAAATATGTTTTGTGGAATTTTTAGATCAAAGAAACTATTAAAATAAAAATAATCTTTAAACAAACAATTAATTAAACTCATTAATTTTTTAAACCAATCAAAACATTTTTAAAAATTCCAATAAAATTACACAAGATATTATAAATTATTTTGGACTTGTGATAATTTTTTCAAAATCTTTCAAATTGTTTTGATCAAGTAACAAAAATCAGAAAATCAGTTGAAAACAAAATATAAACTAAATTTTCAAAAATTCAAATGGACCGTTCAGATGATGACACGTCATAATCCCTAACCTGCAGCCAAACTAGAAAACGCGCGCGCCTATCAGCTTGCACCTCAACTTCAGTCCTTCCAAACAAACTCGTTTCTCAACCATTTTTCATCAAATCAAGTGCAAATTAAAGTTAACATGGCAAGGAATTAAACACAATTCAAATCACATCAAATAGACAGCCATGGATCTAGAAATCTTAGCATGAAGTTGTCAAAAACTCACTGAAAATCCAGAGTTGCAGAGATTTCAAACACGCATTATATACCAAATGAAACCTCAAATTGCTTCAGAATCATTTATATAACATCCACAAAAAGATATTCATGCTTAATTTCAACAATAAACGACTACATTTCAAAAATCGAAGTTGAATGATCCTACCTCAATTCAAAATCTGAAATCTCAATTCTCTTGCTCCAGATGCGATTTAAAGCTTGCTTTAGCTTCCTTAGCAATTGAGGATGAAGAAGCAAGAAGAAAAACTCCAAATGCACCACTGAAACTTGAGATTCGAAAAAAAATGCAGCTATGGAAATTCTGAATTCAGATCTGGAATTTGGAAGTTATGAGCTCTCTCCCCCGCCTTCAGTGCTTGCTTCTCATTATATATGACATGTAGAATGGGTTTTTCAAGAGAAATGGGCTTCAACATGAGTGTATTGCCCAATTGGAAATTTTGCTATGTTGAAAAGTGAGATTCTGCACATGCCAATGTCTCGTGCGTTTTTCCTTATTTCAAATGCCTTTGAGGCCTTTCTTGCTCAGATTTTGATCCACCAAATCTTGGCCCTTGATTCCTTATGATGAGCTCATGCTAGTGTTTTTGCAAATTTGGCAAGTTTGTGATTTTTCCAATCCAACAAGTGCAAAACCAAATGTGGCACGAAATGATGAGTGTGATGGGCCTAAACATGTCACAAATTGCTTATGGGCTTGATTAGAAGCAAAAGGAATGGATAAAACTTGAGTTTGCAAGAAATGGCCATTTTGCATATTTGTCAAAATTCAATAAAATGCCTCAAAATTCCAAAGTCCATAACTTGCTCATATTTTTGAATTTGGACACAAATGAGTACAATTTGGAAAGGTATTGAAAAGATCTATAATCCCTTAATTTTGAGTTTTTTCAATTGAATCCATTAAGGTCCTCAAAATTTGACATGAAATTCACTGAATTTGGAAAATGACCTATAATTTTGTGACTTCCAAGCTTGATAACTCTTGACTCTTTGCCAATTTGGTCATGAAACCAAAAGGAGATGAAAGATCATCCTCTTATCTTTAGAAGCATACTTCCTTTGCATTTTTTGATCAAAGGTGAATAAAATATGAATTTTTGAAATTAAGTCCTCATTTTCCAAAATTAGAAACTTTCAGGGTTTCTTCATGAACAAGTTTCAACCCAAACCTCAATCTTTTGGATCCAATGATCAAAATGGACTTGAAATATGAAAAGTACACCCTTGAATTGATGGTTGACCAAAAAATTCCCTTGGTCAACCTTGACTTTGACTGATTTTGACCAAAATGACCATTTTTCCCTTTTGAATCAATTGATCCACTTCCCTTCAAAATTGATGATCAAAACTTCAAAAATATGATCTTCCAAACATATAGAGGCCATGTACAAAGTTTCACTTAAAAATTCTCAAGAAATCTTGATGAAATTCCAAACCCTAGTTTTGGTTAACACCTTAGGAGACTGATGAATCTTCTTCAAAACTTCAAATCCTCTGGGCATCCTGACCAATTTCTTGTACAAATACTTTTAAAATACCAATGAGATGTTGTAGCTTCCAAATCAAGACTTGCACATTGATCAATAGACTTGATCAAGCAAAACCCTAATTTGACTGGTGAATCAAAAGAGAGATTCCTCTTATAAACAAACACAAACTTCAATCCTCTGATGATCCAAAGAGATGGATAAAACATCTTGAGATATGCAATAACTTTTTAGCTTGAAAGATCCATAGGTTTAGATGATAAGGTTCTACTTGAGCAACTTGTCAATGCAATCAACCTTCGAGACTTGAGGAAGACTTGATAACCAAAGTACTTTGATCCCATCATAATGTATGAATGCAATGCAATATGATATTCATGATGAAACATAATCCTAAATCAAGAGGGTAAATTTTGGGGTGCAACACTGTCTAAAGATTCATTTGCGGTCTTATGTTCGGAAGATCCAACATCATATTGTTGACAGAAAGTATGGTTCACTTATTTCAAGAAAGTTTATCTGGGACACAACATGAATGGTTCTATCAGTTGGAGGGAACCAACATCCACACTTAGGAAGACCTAGTTGCTGATTTTTACAAGAAGTATCAATATAATGTTGATCTTGCACCGACTCGTGTGTAGTTACAACGTATGATCATGGGCTCTCATGAAGGGTGTAAGGAGTATGCCCAAAAGTGGAGAGATCTGGCTGGAAGGGTGCAACCTCCCTTATCTGATCGAGAGTTGGTTGATATGTTCATGGGAACTGTGACAAGTCCTTTCTTTAATCATCTGATCGAAAGTTATTCATTTGGTTTTACCGAGTTGATACTAACTGGGGAACATGTAGAAGGTGGTATTGTTGTACCCCAAAATTTGCCCTCCCATATTCATCAAGAAATTGCCAAGTCAAATCACAAAATTCCCCAAGGGTTATGCAGTTCAACTGTCTCCTATACAGTCAAAACTAGGGTTTGTGTTCTGATCAAAGAAAGGAAGTTTTCAAGGGCCCAATCAAGTCTCACATTCCTACAAATATGGTCAAGCATCTTCATATCAAGTTTCAAGGCATTCAGCTCAAAATTGCACAGTCAAAACCCTAGATTGCACTACAGTCAACTGTAGGGGCAAAATGGTCATTTGACAGTCAAAAGTTCAAATTTTTGGTCAACATATCATTTTGAAGCCACAAACATCATTTGATCAATGCTTGATCATGATTCTCAAAGTTTGGCTCAGAAATCATCAAAGATGCAAAAGTTACTATATTTGGACAGCTGAAAAAGTCAACTGAAATTGACCAGGGCATAACTTTCACATGGATTATCAGAAAAATTCCATCCAAAGCTCATTTTGAAGAGAAATACATTTCCTACAACTCATCTTCATATTCCAAGTCCAAGAAATGCTCTCACAAAAAGTTATAAATTTCAACATTATAGGTCATTTTCAAAAGTCAACAAAAAGGGACTTTAAGTCAAAGGCCATAACTTGAGATTGGTAAATCAAAATGACATGGGACGAAAGGCATTGATTAAAGGACTCAAAGACCTTTCTAAAATGTCCAAGAACATGTGAAAAGCTTAAAAATTGAGCAAGTTATGCCTTGTGGAAGTTGGGAAATTTTTAGGAATTTTGAAAAGTCAACAATGGTTCAAATGACCTAAAAATGCAAATGGGCCTATTTTTCTTCCATGATTCATCATTCTAAGCCTATGCACGACCATTTGGCCCAAAGGGAAGTATTTTCTCATTTTTTAATTATTTATTTGAATTTATATTAATATTAATTCATTTAAATCATTTAAATATGTAGAAAATATAAACTTGACCTAAAAAAATCTTTTTGTGCACATTCTACTCTCAATATTTCGTGCTTGTTCAATTATGGAAAGAATTGGTGTGATTGGAGCTAATTGACACAAAGAACCATGTGAAAAAGATTCAAAAAGATTTTATAAAATCAAATATTGAAACTATTGAATTCAAAAGATTTTGTACAATTTTCTTAACCTAATATGCTCACTATATGATCAGGAATCAAAACCTAATGGCATTACACAAAAAAGCTGCGCAAGAAGCTCTCTACAAACTTGAATTTTTTCCATAAAACACAAAATCTGATTTCAAGGTTACAGGTCGATTCCAACCCTAATACTCATTCCAAAGGCTTCCTTGTGAACTCCTGATCAAATTCCAATCAATATCAACTACCAAAACGCCCTGAATCGGTATCAAGAACTCGAACTGTGTCACAAAACTTTTGAAATCGCATATCACAATTCATACATCTTTTTGCATTTTGATTGATGAATTCTTGTTCAGTATGAAGTTTCCAAGCTAACCATACCAATTAATTTCATTTTTGTGCAATATAGGCGATTTTGCCATTGTTAAATGTTAGGGTTTGCAGGTTTCAAAATTGGGGTTTCCTAAACCAAGTAAAATTAGCCTTCCATACCATGATAGTCATACTCAGCAAGCATGGACGAAAAGGAAGCACTATTCGCGATGAATTTATGACCACCATAGCCCTATTCGCTATTTTCCCATAGCATGCTTAAAGCAACGCGTTAAAACCGTTGCTATTGTGTTTTATTTTTCAGGTACGCGAGGAAGAAGAAGCCGTGGCAGCCAGTGATACGTTCATTTGAAATTTCGCGCGTTCCCTCCACTACGCGTTGGTTTTGCCTTTTGTTATTTATTCATTATAATATGTTAATTGAAATTCAATAGCTCAGCTGGCAGGTGGACGCGCTTGTAACCCTCATGACCTGGGTTCAAGTCCCAGGTCTGCAACATTCTCAATAATATTTTTCCATATATATTCCCATGCAGGCATAATCCTAAGACGCACCATGTTCCATCATCATCCCATCATACACGCGTCTAGCTGCTCCAAATCAATGGCCTAGATCTGAAGAACACGTGCACAAGGGTCAACGCACTAGCACACAACCTGGAAAAGTCAATGGACCAAAGCGTTAATGGGCCAAATTACTGGGCTCAAACCTCACTTTGGGGCCTGAAACCCCCCCCCCCTGGTTTGCTTTTCTTTTCATATTTTTATTTTTGTTTAATTGTTATATTATTTATTTTGTTGTTTTGTTTTAATTACTTTTTAACAAAATACCAAAACATCATAAAATCAGAAAAGGCAAAAAAATATAATATTTATTTATTTTAATTATTTTTATAAATGAATGCATGTAAATAAATTTAGTTTAATTAGGATTTTGCAATTTTAATTCTTTTCATATTAAAATGTAAAAATATAGAATTAGGTTAATTGATAATTTTTATATCTTTTTAATTTTTCCTTTTTATCACAATATTATTTATTTATTTATTTTATTTTTATAATTAAATGTACATAAGTAAAAATTAGGGTTTAATTTAGGTTAATATAATATTTTCACAATAAACTTAAAAAACATTAGAATTAGGGTTTGACGCTTCCTTTTTAATTTTAATTAATTTCTCCTTCTAAATTTTAAAATACAAAAATACCAAAAACATTTAATTTTAATTTTTTATTTTAATTCCTTATTAATTTAATTTTTTGCAAGAAAGGGTCCAACGCCCATTGTTTTAATTATTTTATTTCGCGCATTTACTTTATTGCTATAATAATTATGTACATGTCCCAAAGCCTTGTAACAATTTAACTTTTCGCGCTTTTATTTTGCTTTATTTATTTTCCGTCAAATCGGGTCCGGTTTAATTTTGGCGATGTGGACCCGCGCCATTTGTAATAGCCTTAGATCTATTTTCCCGCAAACTTTATAACTGTTAAATAAGCATGCAAGAATGAATGTCTTAATTAAAATCGAGCGTAGAACACAACAAACATGACAAGACAAATATCTGAAAACGACACACGAATCACACACACCACCCCTAGGGTACGCCTCACTGTTGCCTTTCGAAAGGTGATCGTCGAGTAGAGGACGTCTTAGTAAGTCCTCATGATCCGGGAACCTGGCATGAGGGTAGCTTCTAAGGTGTCTTCCCATTGCTCCGGTGATCACCACGTCCCTAAAACTCGAATTGACCCGAACACCTCCAACGGTGGTGCTACCTACCTCTCAATGGTGGGATGGCACTACTTTAAAGGACTCTTACACAGACGAATTCCTTAGGGTAGGTAGGTTCTCAAGGGTACTTGCTCTAATTTCAAACAAATCAAAACATCTTTTCACACCAACACATTTTCAAAAGCTTTCAAAGCAAATTTTTCAAACACTCTGACGTACGAGTCGAACTGAAATTTTTCAAAGAAACTTTTTTAAACCCACATTGAAAAGCAAACAAACAATTTTGAAAACACATTGAGCAAGTATCTAAGAGCCCATGGATAACCATGGATAGAAAGGGTGCTAACACCTTCCCTTTCTATAACCTACCTCCCGAACCGAGAGCAATCTCTTTAAGGAATTTTTCTGTGCTTTTGTCCTTTCCATTTGGAGAAAATAAAAGACGGTGGCGACTCTTGCTTCCGCGACATTTCGCGAACCAGCGTTAAACAGTCAGTTCCAGATCCACCGATCACAGAACTGGCGACTCTGCTGGGGACACTACTTAAAGTGAGGTGTACCTTAGGGCTAGTTCATAACTGTGTTTTCAATTGTTTTCCTTGTGTGCTTTAAATTGTGGGTTGCTTGGGAGTTCTATAGATCCTAACCCGGATCTGGGGAATACCTTTCTTAGAAAGTAGCAACAAGGCTGTGAGGGAACTGTGCGGGGTATACCGACATGGTTGAAACAGTCTGCTACGTTGATGTGGCACTTTGGTGTGTACCGGTAACCCTTGAGTTCAGTCAAGGAAAGTACGGGGCCTCCGCGTGGTGTCGTGAAGCATCAACAGACCTTAGGAACCTTAATTGAACTATCTTGGCCTCTTTAGGGTAGTGAGATAACTGACTTTGGTGCAGTCCGAGGTTGGTTGATACTCGATACTACACTCAATTGAGGGTTGCTTTCCTGGGATATTTCGGTCGCCAGTTCAGTGGCTAAATCGAAACGATGAACAATGAAAGCAATACCGTGATATTGGGAACCTTAGAACCCGGTTACTTTGATTAGGACAGGTTGAACCCACCAACTTCAAGAGGGTAATACCTAGACCCCATGCTGGCCTAAACCCTAAGGGCTTCTCTTGTGTGACTTGCGTGCCTTCGTACTTGACTACTTGCATGCTTGTTATCTGACCCTTGACGTCTTGCAGGTTTTGTTCATAGTCCTTAATTGGGACTTATAACAGGGTGTACTAACTACTTGCAGGTCCTGTTTATAGTCCTTAATCAGGACTCATAACAAGTTTATCAAGTTTCTTGCAGGTTTCGGTTTATAGTCCTTAATTGGGACTCATAACAGGGTTACTCACATTACCCCATGCATAGCATAACATCATACCATTGCATGCATCTTGCATACATCCTAACCCATTTCAAGGGTCTCAAGGGCTTGTGATGCAGGTCATGACGAATCAAACATCCAGCAAGGGGCAAAGAGGATTTATTTTCCTCTAGCTAAGGTTGTCAGGGGCTATGACCCACTGGATATGGTGAGCCTTTGACCCTTGAAGAAGGACTCTCAACAACATGAAGTTCCTTCAATCAAGTTACCGGTTCTCAACTCTAACAATTTCTCTGTTTATCCCGCGAGGTCCTTGAAAACATTACATGCATGTCATACATCTCATTGCATTGCAGGTATCCCTTGACAGGTTGCTTACCCTTCCTCGCTGTTTATTTCAGCCGATCGCCATGAATCCTGAATCATCAGCCGAGCAGACTATCAAGGACCTCCAGGCTCAGAACGCCCAGTTCCAAGAGCTGATCATGAATTTGACCCAGGGGCAACAAGACCTGAAGGCTCTGCTTTTGAAGAAGGACAAGAAAAAGAAGAGGACTGTTTTGTTCAGCCCTAGACGCAGATCTGGGAATACACCGCAGACTGAAACTGAGAGGACTACCCCATCTGTGAGGGAAAGCAGTCACCATGAGAGGGAGGTGCCCAGTCCAGTGGTCTCTGACAATGAAACAGATTTCGACGACGAACAGTACCCTCCGGCTGAGGACAAGTACAAACAGTTGGAGGATAGGTTGAAGGCTATGGAGGTTCAACAAGTACCTGGGCTGGATTTCGGAGATCTGGGTTTGTCAACTGGTGTGGTTATTCCTCGGAAGTTCAAAGCACCATCCTTTACTAAGTATGACGGGGCGTCTTGCCCCAAGCTGCATCTAAGGTCCTATGTTCGGAAGATTCAGCCATATACGGTGGACAAGAATTTATGGATCCACTTCTTCCAGGAGAGTCTTTCAGGGACTCATCTCGAATGGTTCTATCAGCTGGATGGGACCAAAGTTCGTAACTGGGAGGAGTTGGCTACTGCTTTCTATAAGCAGTATCAATATAATGCCGACCTTGCCCCTACGCGTACCCAACTCCAGGGTATGTCGTTAGGATCAAGTGAAGGTTTTAAAGAATATGCGCAGAAATGGAGGGATCTTGCTGGAAGGGTACAACCACCTCTGACTGATCGGGAACTTGTGGACATGTTCTTGGGGACCTTGTCTGGTCCATTTTATAACCACCTGATTGGGAATTCATCTGCTGGATTCACAGATCTTATCTTGACTGGAGAGCGAATAGAAGCTGGTATCCGGTCTGGGAAAATTCAAGAGGCTGCACCTGCTGATAAAAAGCCTCATCATGGAAAGAAAGAATCCAATGCCGTGCACGGTAAAAAGAGCCGTCATGAGGCAGGGGCAATCCAAATCTCCAATCCCGGACCTGCTCAACAAGGACAGGGGCAGCAGCGCAAGGAGAAACGACAGTATACCAAACTCAACATGTCGCTGGATCAAGCACTGCAACAAATGTTGAAGGCAGGGCTGATCACCTTAAGGGCTCCTCTTCGGAATCCGAACACTTCTGCACCCAACTATCATCCCAACGATAGGTGTGCATATCATTCAGATAGCCCGGGGCATACTACAGACAATTGCTGGCCTCTCAAAAATAAGATTCAAGATATGATCGACGCTGGAGAGATTCAGTTTGAAGTGCCAGAGACTCCAAACATAATCACTGCTCCGTTGCCCAATCATTGAAGCCTTTTGTTTATTTGAATTTTTGAGCTGTACTTTTCTTTGCTTATACAAACAATTAATGTCATAGCAAACTCTTTTATTCTATTAATGCATTGCATATGTCTGTTTTGGAAATTAATACAATTATTTTCATTATGTTCAAATATCTTTTCATATTTTTTCTGATGTCAACTCTGGATCTAAAATTCTAAGCCTCTTGAGGGAGGATGACGAAAACGATACCACGATCTTTACAGTATGCTTTCGAACGGACCCCGCTGATGAAGTACAGGCATTGTTTCAAATCCCTAAACACTGGAGTTATAAGGATGATAATCCCTCGTCAAACCCTCTGAGCCAAAGAAGTAGGAGTTTTTATTTTCGAAATTTAAAACCCTTAATCACAACCTGGGGCAGGGTAGTCTCTCAGTTGATCCAAGTGCATAATGAATGGCACCGAGAAGATCTTTACAAAACGAACAAAGACAGTGATGGTTCAGAACAATCAAAAGGACAGGCAGTCATTATCAAAAAATTTTCATAAATGAAAAGCCCAAAAAGTCTAAACCTACAAAGGGGACTTATGAAACTGGGGCATCCCGCTGACTGTAATTCCAAAAAAGGAAACAGTTCAGACAAAAAAGAAAGGGATAACAAAATCAAGAAAGAGGTCTCACAAACCCTCAACCAAAACAAAGATGACTGCCCATTCAAAATAAGTTATCAACATCTGAACCATTATCGGAAAATCAGAGCAAAGACTCAATCAAGGTCTAACGTATGATCAACTAAGTTTAGGTTTGGAGGACATCACGAAGAGCGGGTGGGTACAAATAATTTGAGCCTTTATCCTTTGTTTCTTAAACCGTGAACCAGGCCACGTTATAACCCTTAAAAGTCCTAGCTGAAGCATGGGTTAGTTCGAAAGCATACTGTTACGAAGGTATCCTGACTCCTTAAGGCCTACGGTAAATACGGAGTTGACATCACGTTTTACAAACATCCACATGTTTTATGAAAAAAAATGCATTTTAAAGATCTTCAAGACAGACATAAGCTTTGCATTTTTAATATAACTTTGTTCGCATATGACTTTTTGGTTGAACAGCAGGGAAATTTGCACGACGAATGTCTAATGAACAGAAGTACTTCCAATCAAGGGGCAGACATGATCATGGTCCATCATCTGGGGCAATCCAGTCAAGATTCGGAGAATCTCTCAAAAGGCCAAAAAGCCTGGGGCAAATCTCTGCCTGAGTCACTTGGGGCACTCCAGCAACGAATCTTGCCCGATCAGACATCTTCTGGTAATATGGCAACACAAGCAGCCAGGGGCACCTACCTGCATTCTAAGAGCGTGGACATAGTCGGAAAATACTACGCAAAATCAAAGACCCGCTAGGTTGACACACCTAGGCAAAAATAAGGGCTTCCCGGCGAACCAAAAGGGTTCGGGCAAAATGAAGGGATGAAATGAAAAAAATCTGTACACCCGGCAAGTCGAAAACCTGAAAAGGCGGCTTGAGCAAAAATGGGTATCCCGGTGGACTGAAAACCCGAAAGGGCGGTCCAGGCAAAAGTTAGGGATCAAAGCGTACGACTATGTCTTGCCATCCGTCTACCAGAAGAAGGTTTGTCCGTCAACAACTATCAGCACCCCACAAGAAACAGGGGCAATAAAGAGTGGTCTAAGCAGTCTGATTGTTCTATCCTCCAGGGTATCAAGGTAGGTTCCATTGAAAGACCTAACCAATACAGTTCAATGCTTCCCCAGGAGAATCCAATCCAGTTCCCCAGGGAAGATGGAATTCATATCCCCAAGCAGTAAGCCTACCCCCAGTAGATTCTGGAAGCTTACCCTCGCAGAGCACGAACGCGTCGTCCGGCTTGATTTAAAGAGTTATTTCCTTAACAGGATATAACTGGGTTATCCTCAGCCAAAAGCCACGGAAAGAGCGTCGTCGCCGAAGTTCTTTCCTACCCCCAGCGAAGTCTATCAACGCTTCCAACAACAAGGGTATCCTCAGCAAGCTACTGTCAACATTCAGCAAGGCATCCCTCTTCCCACAGAGTATTGCTTCTCAGCATGGTCGCTAGAAATATCTTTTCTCCCTGCAGAATCTTCCATTTGCCAAGTTTGTTCCGCAACGGAGTCATCTTCTCCTACCGGTATACTTGCAACTATCAACCCCAACGGAGGCAAAGTCTGTTCTTCAAACATCAGCCCAGGAGTGACTTCCCGGCACCTGTCAAGGATTTAGTTTCTTAGACAAAAATACATTCATAAACATCACATCGTCATGCATATGCATCATGCTACACGAATCTCATTAATTTTGAAGACATACAGTTCATGCATCGTGATTTTGCATACAATTATGTTTTGCCTTTTCAGGAAAAAGATCAATACAAAAATGACTACTATCAAATTATCGCAATTCTGTCTAGATATAGTTTCAGATATGACCCAGCTATGGTGACGTTCTGATACTACTTCCAGAATTCCTTCTAGATATAGTTTCGGATATGATCCAGATATGGTGACGTTCTGATACTGCTTCCAGAATTCCTTCTCGATATAGTTTCGGATATGATCCAGATATGGTGACGTTCTGATACTGCTTCCAGAATTCCTTCTCGATATAGTTTCGGATATGATCCAGATATGGTGACGTTCTGATACTGCTTCCAGAATTCCTTCTCGATATAGTTTTGGATATGATCCAGATATGGTGACGTTCTGATACTGCTTCCAGAATTCCTTCTCGATATAGTTTCGGATATGATCCAGATATGGTGACGTTCTGATACTGCTTCCAGAATTCCTTCTAGATGTAGTTTCGGATATGATCCAGATATGGTGACGTTCTGATACTGCTTCCAGAATTCCTTCTCGATATAGTTTCGGATATGATCCAGATATGGTGACGTTCTGATACTGCTTCCAGAATTCCTTCTAGATGTAGTTTCGGATATGATCCAGATATGGTGACGTTCTGATACTGCTTCCAGATTTCCTTCTAGATATAGTTTCGGATATGATCCAGATATGGTGACGTTATGATGCTGCTTCCAGATTTCCTTCCAGATATAGTCCAGATATAAACCAGATATGGCGACGTTCTGACACTTATTCCAATTGAAGACATTCCAAGACCTAGACCGGTTCAGTTAATCGACCCTAAGATTTTCCTGATGCTTATCCAGTCAAAGGCCTTCTCTGGTTCAGTAAGATCGACCCCAAGATCTCCCTGATGCTTATCCAGTTGAAGACATTCCAAGACCTTGTCCGGTTCAGTTAAATCGACCCCAAGATTTTCCTGATGCTTAGCCAGTCAAAGGCCTTCTCTGGTTCAGTTAGATCGACCCTAAGATCTCCCTGATGCTTATCCAGTTGAAGACATTCCAAGACCTTGTCCGGTTCAGTTAAATCGACCCCAAGATTTTCCTGATGCTTAGCCAGTCAAAGGCCTTCTCTGGTTCAGTCAGATCGACCCTAAGATCTCCCTGATGCTTATCCAGTTGAAGATATTCCAAGACCTTCTCCGGTTCAGTTAAATCGACCCCAAGATTTTCCTGATGCTTATCCAGTCAAAGGCCTTCTCTGGTTCAGTCAGATCGACCCTAAGATCTCCCTGATGCTTATCCAGTTGAAGATATTCCAAGGCCTCCTCTGGTTCAGTCAGATCGACCCTAAGATCTCCCTGATGCTTATCCCAGTAGAAGACACCCAAGATTTTTTCTCAACGAGCGTTGTTGAAGTTAAAGTCACCCAAGGTTCTCTTATCATTCATGCTAAGGCAGTAACCATCCCTGGTTCATTCATCGCCGTTTGAAGTTCCAGACTCAGCTCCTGTAACCAGTCAGGATACATATCTATACCAAGCATCTAAAAATCAGCTCCTGCAACGTGTCAGGTACTCATTTGTTCTTTTGCAGGTATGCAGGTTCTCGCTAAGGAATCTCCTACACGATCAATATCCAGATGGCATCTATAAGCCCATCATCCTATCCAGCAATCTCCAAATGGCATCTATAAGTCCATTCCCCCCATCACACTACTAACATGTGAGCGCAAATTTCTGGGCACTCTAGTGTCCAATCATCTTCTACCATCGGATTACGAAAGGCACGTCAGCCAATCTGCATCCTCAGGTCTAAGAAGATTGAACAGGGGTGTTTACCTTGGGTTTTTGTAAACAACCGCTGATCCTCCAAATGGTTACTTATTTGGTTACTCGCAGGATCGATCAGATTGATCCTATGGACATAGGTTGATTTTGAAGTTTGATTAAATTGGATAAGGCTTTAAGTAAATTGTTTCAAGTAAATTGCATAAAGGAAAGGCTTGGTAAAATAAACAAGGCTTTAAAGTAAAGGTTCGACAGGAATTTAAAGGAGAAAAGCAAGTAAAATGCTGGAAAAGTAAATGACTTTAATTGATAAAATTGGTGTTTCACACATACATTTCTCAACAATTCTTTCGCTCACACTGGGTACTTGAATCTAAATGAGTGACTATGTATATAATTGTGAACACACGCGAGAAACTACATGTCTACTCCTATTTATACTAAAACATTCCAAGTAACCGTCGGGCAGTTACACTGCTTCGAGATCAAGCCACTTGGCACGTTCTCCATGCTCGACGCTCCAGATCCTTGCACGTTTGCACGTAGTAACTGCTGGAAACCGTTTTCCCTCCAAAGCTTTGAATTTCAAACTGCTCCACTCTGGACCATCGAACACCTTCATCAAGAGACATCTTCGACGAAAACTCCTTCGACGTCGAAGGCAACCAGCCTTCTTCCTTGGAAGAAATCTTCTAAGTATTTTGCCATCTTTCGACGGGCACTTCGACAGGCTTAGCCAGTCGAAAGCATCTTTCAGCTTTTAATGGCTGACACCAATCAAAACAAAGGTGTCGAATTTAGGAGCCAACAAATTGCCCCCCAAGAATGCCTTATTTCGACTCTGAAAGAAAAAGGCATTCTTTGAAAACGCCATTCGACACCTGTCTTTCCACGCTTAGTCACAAGTTAACTTGTGCACTTTTTGTTGCTTTTTACCAAATATTGGCAATCCCAAGAAACCATCATTGATTTGATCCTAGGACGTCACTTTCAGTACGGCGTGCAGTACCAAACGTCACTTCAGAATTTGTCATTATGACAAATCCCAAAAACGAGGACGCACGCTGCGTCTCTCTGTTTCTGCAGAAACGGCCAAAACAACAGGATGCTGCCACGCGTCCCACTAATTCCTGCAGCATTAAATGACATTTAATGTCCTCGTTATTGGAGATTTTTCCCACTACTATAAATAGTAGTGAATATCCCATTGTGGGACTTTTTACGCAAACTAGCCTTCAAACTTCCTTGCTTTCGTACAAGCTTGCTCTATTTGCAGAAAACTTTTCCTCTTTCACTTCATCTTCATCCTCAACAATGGCCTCTGCTTCTACTGCCCCCAAGGCTAACGCACCAACTGAACAACATGTTAAACCCAAGGTCTTTGTTACTGCCCCGGTAGTAAACTCTACAGGGAAACGAAGGGTTCCTGAACCCTCTGACATCTCCGTTCGCGATGCTTACTCGCGCCACTTGATGATCCCGGTTGGATACTCCAACCAGATCTTCGCAATGTCTGGCCCCATGAATCCAAGCATCTCTGAAGCTCTGAAGATCAAGAGCTACTTCCCAATCGTCGAGAAACTCAAGCCAGTAGCATGCGCCAAGAAGGACGCAGAAGACAACGAAGACCCTACACGCGAGAAAATCGACCTCCGCTTCTTCAACAGAAGTGTTAGGGTCTTCAGGTCTTGCCCTAATCTGACCTCCGATTATGTTGCTTGGCTAACAAAGTTGGAGAAACATCAAACTCCAGTCTGGAAGGAAATGGGAATCTTCGACCTAGTGATGCTGTCGAAGACAGGCTTAAACTACTCCCCAGAGATGCTTATAGCTTCGCTGTTGTTCTGGGATTACTCTCACTTCACTTTTCACCTTCCATGTGGGATGTTAACCCCCACACTCTTCGACGTAGCAGCTATTACTGGCCTTCGACCAACCGGAGATTACTTCGACCCGGAGGAGATGTCGGAGGACCAAATTGGCTTCTCTGAGACCAAGCCAACATACACCACCTTTATCAACCATTATCATGACAGGTCGACAGACGCGGTGTCGGATGTCGAACACATAGCGTTTCTAGCCTTATGGCTAACTCGCTTTGTGTTTTGCTCGAAGTCTCTACAAGTGACCAAAAAGATGGTCACTCTTGCCACCCAACTGCATCACCGCCAAAACATCTGTTTGGCAGAACTAATTCTGGCCAGTCTTTATGACTCGATCAGCAATGGGGTCACTCTTTTGAAACATATCGAAGATAGGGCCAGTTTGCTACTTGCTGGGCCTTTCTGGCTACTTCAACTGTGGCTCAACGCCACTTTCGAATCTTTCTTACCCAAGAAGATTCAGATAAATGAACAAGCCCCAGCGATAGCTAATAGACGTATCGAAGGAATTAGGCTGGCTCTGCTGACACCTGTGGAAGATGGGCTGGAGTTTCAACAAACCTTCACTAACTTCGTTCTGATGTTCGCTCGAAGGAAGGAATTTGTTTCAACTATGGCTCCATTTGCTCAACGGAGGGTGGGGCCAGCATGGTTCACAAGGCCACATCCAAAGGAATCGAGTGGTCCCAATGTCGATGAGCACACCGTACTTTGGGAGGCGTTCCTGACACCCAGGATCATGCCTCTTCGATTTAAGAGTTCTAAGACTCATTTGAGTCTGCTTGCCTATCAACCAAATCTGGTATCTCGCCAGTTTGGTATCATCCAAACCCTGCCTTCTCCGATTTTTCAAAGAGAGAAGTCAATGTTGTACTTCTGCAACGATTATACAGAAGAAGCTGCCATCAAGCATATCGGAAGATATGCTGGTCGAACAATCCTCTCGCTGTTTGACTACCAGCTTAATTTCCTTTGCTCACCATCCTTCGAGGAGTGGTGGAGAAGCTATTATGCTGAGTACTTCTTCGACGAGAAGGACTTCATGGCAGAGTTGCAGAAGTCTTTTGTCCTTGTGTTGGACAAAGTAAAGAAATGTAAGTTCATGCTCTCACATTACTTTTTGTCTTTCTCTTCGATTGCTAGCCTGTTAACTTTTCTTTTCGCTTTCAGTTGTTCGAAAGCCTCTAGCCAAGAAGGCTATAGAAGGCCCACAAGGAGGAGGCCCTTCAACAAAACCTCCACCGCCGGCGAAGACTATAGCGCCGGCGAAGACGACAGGCAACCAACAGGGGGAAGGCTCTTCGAGGAGGCCTCCTGCATCGGTAACCAGATTTTCTTCATTTTTCTTCTGGCTTTCGATTTTTTATTTTCGATGTAATTATTCAATCGAATTCCTATTGGTTTTCTAGGCCCCTTCGCCCAAGAAACGGGCAGCACTGGTGGTCGAATCAGGGAGTGATGACGAAAGTGATTCTCCTCCTGCCCCCTTAAAGAGGCGAAAGTTAACGAAGGATGCTTCTGTTCCTGCTCCTGCCCCTGAAGGTCGAACCGTCAGAATAAAGGTCGCTGTGAGAAAGCCTAGGCCACCTGCAGTGATCATCGAGGAGCCAACTGAGGAGGAACTGAACGCTCTTCTTACCAAGCCTGTCGAAAGTGACAATTCCAGCCCTGGGGCTGAAGTTAATCCACAGGTAATCTATTGGACCCTTTTTATACATTAGGCATAGATACCAGTATTCGATTGTGTCTCTTTCGACATCTGAAGATTTGTCTTCTTTCTCTTTTTCAGGACACTACTGAAAGTTCTCCACCAAGGACTTCAGAAACTCTAGAATCTGCTGACCTTAGCAGGCCTCAGGAAAAAGATTTGGGCAATGACGAAGCCCATACTGAGAATGAGGCCAATGCTGAAACAGTGGAGAAGACAACAGAAGAACCTATGGTGGAGGAAACACAGCCAGAAACGGTTCATGTGGTGGACTTGTCGTCAGAAGAGAATCCTGAAGGAAGAGACCAAGGCAATGGCGAAGAGAATCAAGATGCTGTTGACGAAGAGCACCAAGGTGGTACTGGCGAAGGACACCAGGGTGACGCTAGCGAAGAGCCACAAAATGATGCTGGCGAAGGACCCCAGGGTGATGCTAACGAAGAACCACAAGTCGACGCTGGTACCGCCTCAGTCCAAGTCGAAGAGCAACCAATCGAGGCACTCAGCATTCAACAGCTTCAAGCCCAAGATAATACTGTGGCAAGGGTTACCTCCTCAAAGCACAGGTCAAAAGAGGACTTGGAAATCTGGAAACAAACTGACCCTGTCAGCTACCTCAATGCAATCATCGAGAGTAAGAGTTCATCTGACACTAGTCAGGAAATTCCTACCCTGTCGGGGAAGTCTACTGAAACTTCTCCTCTTGATGATGCGTTGGCGAAGGTTAAGGCCCAGTTCTTCAAGAGGGATTTGATGAAGACTTTAGAGGGGGACCCCACTGCTCCATCATGCTTAAAGGAGGTCTTGAATGCTGTTGACTTCGAAGCTGTAGCCCCAGAAATCTCAGACTTGATCATGGAATTACATTCTATGATTGATCAAGTTTCAGCGGATTACAGGCGCCAACGAGGTTTTAACAGTCAGCTCGAAGTGCTGCATGGAAAAAGCTCATCTGCGTGGACCGCTGTCTCAGATTCGACTTCTCGAATTGCCGAGTTGTCGAAACAAAAAGCGTCTGCACAGGAAAGAGTCGATGCCATTGAGCGAGAGAATGTCTCCTTCCGAGCACAAATCGCAGAGATAGAGGCGAAGATAAACGCCAACACTATACTCCAGGAGGAAATTCTTTCGACCATCTCAGACACTGAGAGCCAGACTGAGATCAAGCAAGGCCTGGAATTCGCTGAGAGGGCCCAAAGCCTCGACGCTCAAATTGCCAAACTAGTGCAGGAAAACTCTTGGTGCAAAAAGAGGTTGGAGCTGCAGTACGCCAAGTATCTTCGACTCAAGAATTCTCTTACCTTTTGATTGATTCTCTTTTGTAACCATCTTCTGTAATCGTTTTCGACAACAATTGCCATCTTGGCTGAAATTAATAAAAATTTCCATTTTGGCATTTTTATGGTTAATTTAGCTTGTTCTTTTATTATTTTATTTTTATCTCTTGAAGTATAGGCTTGTATTTTTTCAAATATTTACCATTTACTCTCAAGAGCCTTTTATCTCCACTTATCTCTTCGACTTCATAGGCTCCACCAGAAAAAGTTTGGATAACTCTGAAGGGTCCTTCCCATTTGGGTGACCATTTCCCCATGCTTCGATCCCGTCGATCCATGGGAAGAATTACCTTCCAAACTAAATCTTCAGGCAAAAATACCTTAGGTTTTACCTTTCTATTATAAGAGTCTTCTACTCTTTTCTTCTGAAGCCTGAGTAAGTCGAGAGCGTGTAATCTCTCTTCGTCTAAATCCACCAATTCATCTAACATCATATTCCAATAAACCTCAGAAGGAATATCATAATGCCTCTGAACTCTTGCAGATTGAAGACAAATTTCTGCTGGCAATACTGCATCATGGCCAAAAGTTAGCCTATATGGCGTTGTACCAGTGGCTTCTTTTGGGGACGTTCGACAAGCCCATAAAATCTGGTCTAACGTCTTATGCCAATTCTTTGGTTTCTTCCCAACATGTTTCTTTATCAAGCCAATCACCACTTTGTTAGCTGCTTCGACTTGACCATTCGCCTGTGCATAGTAAGGCGTGGATGTTAGGAGTTTGAAACCTGTTTCCTGAGCAAATTCCTGCATCTTTCGACCAGTGAAAACTGACCCTTGATCAGTTGTTATTGTCTCAGGGATTCCATACCTAAATATAATGTTCTTTTGAATGAATTCAATGACATTTTCTTGGTCTACATTGACTAAAGGGACAGCTTCGATCCATTTAGTAAAATAATCAATGCCTACCAATATGTATTTCTGACTCTTTGACGATGCTGGTCGAATCTCTCCAATGAGATCCAACGCCCATCCTCTAAAGGGCCAAGGCTTCACTATCGAGTGAAGTTCGCTTGCTGGTACATGTTGGATGCCTGTATGAACTTGACACTCTTGGCAACCTTTGGCGAACTCAACACAATCTTTCAGCATAGTGGGCCAATATAGTCCTTGTCGAAACAACAACCATTTCATCTTATGGCCTGCTTGGTGAGCCCCACATGCCCCAGCATGCGTAGTCGAAAGGGCTATGTATGCTTCAGTTTCACTTAAACATTTCAGCAACACCCCTTCAGGCGTCTTCTTGAATAACTCATTACCCATGAGTACGAAACTCAGCGCCCTGTATTTTGTTTTTCGTTCTGTCGAAGCTCCTGGATTTTGGAGATAGTCCACAATGGGTTTCCTCCAATCTTGCTCTGACAAATTATCAATGAACGAAATCTCGAAGTTTGAGTGATCAGCATATCCTAGCCTCGTCGATTCCAAGTCTGATGGTGATAGACAAGTTGCTTTTATCTTCTCTCGAACTTCGATTGCTCTTTGTAGTTTCGTTTTTGAAATCTTATACCCAGATGCAATTTGTGCCAAGTCATTGGCTATTTGGTTTTCGACTCTGGGTATGTGTCGAATATTGACACTTTCAAATTGTTTCAATAAACGATTTGCTATCACAAAGTACATAATGAGATTCTCTCTTATGCATTTATATTCCTTTGTGACTTGCTTGATGACTAACTCTGAGTCTCCCATTATTTCGACTCGAGTTGCCCCCAATTCCAACAATATCTCAAGGCCAGTAATTAGAGCTTCATACTCAGCCTCATTGTTCGAACAAGCACCTTCTATTTGGTACTTGAATGTTGTTGGAATTTTATCTGGAGAAATAATCAAGACTCCTACTCCTGTTCCATTTTTATGGCTGGAACCATCGAAGTAGAATTTCCAAGGTTCTATCTCCACATAATTAATATCCTCGACTTGAATTGAGTGGTCGACTATGAAGTCTGCAACCACTTGTCCTTTTACTGCTTTAAGAGGCATAAAGGTCAAGGAGTATTCAGTCAATGCTAATGCCCACTTGCCAATTCGACTATGCAAGATAGGTTTCGACAACATATATTTGAAAACATCAAAATGAGACGAAACATAAACATCAACTGGTTTTATATATTGCTTGAGTTTTGTACAAGAGAAATACAGACATAGACACAATTTTTCAACTTCGCTATATCTAGTTTCTGCATCATTCAGAACTCGACTGAGATAATAAATGGGTCTTTCGACTCCATTCTCATCCTCTTGGGCTAACATACTTCCCAGAGTTTTGTCAGATGCAGCTATGTACAATCTCATACTCCTATTGCTACAAGGAGGCACCAAAATAGGTGGCTTAGTGAGGTACCCTTTGATTTTGTCGAAGGCTTCTTGCTGCTCTTGCCCCCATTCGAACCCCTCTTTATTCAATCGAAGTAAGGGTGAAAAGGCCTGAGCTTTCCCACTTAGGTTAGATATAAACCTTCTTAAGAAATTTATCTTGCCTAAGAGAGATTGCAATTCCTTCTTATTCGATGGCGCTTTCGCTTCCAGAATTGCCTTCGTCTTGTTCTGATTAATTTCGATTCCTTTCTTGTGGACAACGAAGCCCAAGAAATCTCCAGCTTTCACACAGAACGCACACTTCAGAGGGTTCATCTTCAGACCATGTTCTCTCATTCTTTCGAATGATTGTCGAAGGTGGTCAATGTGACTCTTCCTGGAAACAGATTTTATAACAATATCATCAATATAAACTTGCATAAAAGTGTTAATAAAATCATGGAAGATAGTATTCATTGCTCGCTGGTACGTTGCCCCAGCGTTCTTTAGGCCAAAAGGCATCACTACCCATTTGTAAGTGCCTAAGGCCCCAGGGCATCGAAAAGCTGTTTTCGACACATCCTCTTCAGCAATGAATATTTGATTATATCCTGAATAACCATTGAGCATACTCAGGTATTCGTAGCCAGCGGCAGAATCGACTAGCATTTCCGCCACAGGCATAGGATATTCATCTTTGGGGGTGGCAGCATTCAAGTCTCTGAAATCTATGCACACCCTTAATGTGCCATTTTTCTTAATTACTGGCACAATATTTGCAATCCATTCGACATACCTTGTAACACGGATGAATTTGCATTTCAGAAGTCTTTCGACCTCCGTTTTGATCTTCGACAATATTTCTGGAGCGAAGCGTCTTGGATTTTGCTTGATTGGCTTCTTTCCAGGTTTGATTGGCAACTGAAGTTCTACCAATCCTCTGTCGAGACCAGGCATTTCGTCATAATCCCATGCAAAACAGTCTTTAAACTCTTTCAGCAATTGGATTACTTCCAACCTAAGTTCTGGATCAATTTTGGCGCTGATGTAAGTTGGCCTTTTATCTGATCCTTCGCCTAAGTTGATTTCTTCTAAAGGGTCTTGTGCTAACATCTTAATGTTGTTCGCCAAGGGATCCTTTTCGAAGCCCAAAGGCTCATCGTCATAGATGGCGTCGAGCCTCTGTTCCTGCATTTCATCTGGCATGATATCAGGAGGTCTTGGATCGAAATCCTTTCCTGGGCCAACAGCAGATAATTGTTGATCATTGGCCTGTGTGGCCATGTACTTTACTTCGGCTTCGAGAGCCGTTATCATCTTGGTTTCGGCCACATAAGCCGAAATTCGCTTCAGAGATTGTGACTCAGTCATTATCACTGAATTCACTTCCCCAACCAGTTGGTTGGATATCAGTTAGCCCACTGAAGTCTATGTGGGACAAGTCTTCTCTGTCCCATTGGAAACCATGCTCAGGATGCAGGTATAGGGAACAAAAGGTGTTTGGCGCTGGCGCCATGTCGAAGTCAGGAGTTGGACACGGCCCTATGTGAGCCAAGTTTTTGTCGAAATCTGCCACACCCAAGTGATTCACTTCGCCAAGGTAGTAGCTTTGATCTGCCTCTATGTTTTCGACCATCCCATCTGGACGCCATAGCAACAGTCTTTGATGCATCGATGAAGGCACAGCACCTACACCATGAATCCACTCACGGCCTAACAAAAGGTTGTAATTAGGTTTGGCCGATATGACCATGAACATTGTTGGTCGAAGGATCGACCCAACTTTGATATCTAGCTGGATCACTCCCATAGTGGTCCCAATGCCTCCCTCATAGTTGGACAGGACCATATTGTGAGGTTTGATTTCTTCATCCCTTTTGCCAATCTTCCTTAGCATCGAATGAGGGATAATATTGATAGTGGCCCCACAGTCGACCAATATTTTGTTCACAGTAGTCTCTTCGAGCTTAGCCCTTATGAACAACGGCTTGAGGTGATTCTTCATCGCCTCTGTAGGTGGCTCGAAGAAGCCATTTTGTTCCTCTGTAGTGCCATTGTCCATGACAAAATAGCACACTGGCCTATGTTTGGCCATTTCTTGTTCCACCTCCCAGTCACTGGCTTCGACTTCTACCTGTCGATTGAATTCCCTAGGCAGTACTGAAACAATATTCACCATTATATCCAGAGTATCGTCGGACTCAGCATCATCTTCGTATTCGACTTCACTTTGGTTAGGCCAAACTAGCCTGTTGGTAACTGGTTCTCTCTCCAAAGGCTTCCTTTGTTTCCTTTGAGGAACATTCGAACTAGTTTCTGCCTTAGGTTCGTTGGTAGCCTCCCTTTCAGCTTTTCGTCTCCTTTGATATCTCCTCCATTGGGATCGAGACATAGGATTCTTACCCTTGTAGTTGCTGGACACTTGAGCAACCTTAGGTGCAGCAACTTGAGGCTCTTTCTTTTGAGTCAGAGAGGAACCTCTTGGCACATCGAAGGAATGCCATTTCTCTTCATTTGGCCTTTTTCGGCCAAAAGTTTTGTACCAAGTGTCTACTGGTACATTTGTTGGAGGCCTAAAAGTCAATGGCCTCTTGTCTTGATTAGAACCCCTTCTGGGATCATGTCGAAGGTCAGCATTCTCCCTTCTCTTGTTCGCTGCTCTCACGCCTTGAATGTGCTCAGCAGCTTTTTTATCAAAGATTGAACTGCATCTGGGACACAGCATCACCTCTGATTTCTTCTTCTGGCATCTTTGTAAAAAATCTGCCAAGTTTTCGTTTTCTCTAGGGAAAGCCGTTTTATTAGCCTGCTCTTGCCTTATGGCCTCTTCTGAAGCTTTAGGGTCAGAAAGTTCAACCATGTTGATATTCATTGTATCTTTGCTAGCAAGAGTTAATTGCTTCATTTGTGTCTCCAGATTCTCCGTCTGGCCTTGAACAGTGGCCAAGTGGGAACTGGGCTTTGGTCCAGTTTTTTGTGTTTCAGCAGTCTTCGACTTCGGGTCCTCGACCGCTTTCTGGACAGCCTCAATTGTCTTCCTGGATAAATTTCCAGAAAAACTGCCAAAGATTGGCATGTTGATGTGGTCCTTTGAGACTTCGACCATGGTAATTCCTGGCTTCTTCGACGGGATGCTGGTTGCCTCTATCATGTTCACCTCAGAGGGTTCTGCATAGTGGGCTTCAGCCTTCAGTGGATTGGAGTCGACAGCCATGGGGGATTTGTCAGCAAACTTTAATCTCCCTTCCTCAATAGCGTCTTGCACAAGATTCCTGAAAAGAAAACATTGAGAAGTTTTATGGCCCAAAAAATTATGATATTTGCAAAAACCTCTCTTCTTTCTTTGATCAAGAGGAGGCACTTTTACCCCAGGGGGTACTATCATTTGGCCATCTTTAACTAGCAAGTCGAATATTTCATCACATTTTGTGATGTCAAAACTATAAGTCTTTTTTGGGAACCTATCGTTGGTCCTGTCTGGACCAATGGGATTTTTCCCATTTGAGGGGACTAACTGTTTACAAGAGTATGGAGGCCCTTGTTTTAGCTCTGCTAAATCGACTTCTCCTTCTTCGACAGCTAAAGTATCGTCGAAGGATTCTAGATCTTCATCATCCATCTCAACGTATGCTATTCTTTCTCTCTTGTGAGTTTTTGTTGCCTTAGCTTTTTCAGCTTTGAGGCGTTCGACCTGTCGAACTCTGTCGGCCAGTTGGGCCATGTCTCTTAGGTACTGGGTATCTAGCTTCTTCCTAATGGAATAATCTAAACCGCCTGCGGCTATTTCGACCAACTCATGTTCTGGCACTTGTGTAAAACATCTCGCCTTAAGCAACCTAAACCTATTCAGATATTCGTCTATAGGTTCAGTGAAACGTCTCTTCACATTGGCCAGTTCTTTCAGGCTTATCTTGGTTTGCCCCATATAGAATTGTTCATGGAACAATCTTTCCAACTGGGTCCAATGATGGATCGAATTGGGGGGTAGAGTTGTGAACCAAGTAAAAGCGTTCTTGGTTAAGGAACTTGGGAAGTACTTGATCCTTAGGTTTTCATTATTTGAAATGTCTCCTGCTTCGATCAAATACCTCGCCACATGTTCGACAGTAGATTCTGTCGTGTCCCCAGAGAACTTAGTAAATTTGGGGACTTTGCTCCTAGGAGGTAAATCCGTTTGTAACACATATCCTGACAATGGAGATGTAAAGTTGGGCCTTCGAAAGCCCATGTTCATTCCATTCTGAGTCATGATCCTTTCGATCATGGTTGCCAGATTGTTTTCCAAACCCATGTTTTGGTATTGGATATGCTGAACTACTTCGTCAGCATTTTGGTTTCTGTTCACTAACCTTACCTCTGGGGCTATTACCCTAGGCTCTTCGACAGGTTGTTCCAGCCGTGCCCTAAGGTTTTCTTCGACAGGCTGTTGGGCCTGGTTAATGGTGGTTTCTTCCTCTACAAATATCCCCTGATTTCCCCTTATTTGCGCCCTTTGGGGCTGTCGAATAGGTGGGGGTACTCCAAAGAAGTCAGCCAAACGCGTCATTTGCGCTGTAACTTGCTGATTCGATTGAGTAGTATTTTGTATTAGAGGATTTAGCACTGTACTCAAAGTTTGTGCCAACATTTGCACCATATCATGGTTGCTTTCGTCCATCTGTTGCCTCAAGACTGCTGTCGAGGCATTTGTAAGGCCATGGGCTACTTGGGATGTTCCTCCTAAGAGTTGGGTCCTATTTCTATTCGCCATGCCTACTCCAGAGCCTTGGAGTGGCGAAGAGGCACTCACGAAAGGGTCTGAATAAGTGGACGCAGCATTCGTTAGGCTTGCCACTTCAGAAGTTGGCATACCATAGAATGGAATAAATCCTGGGGGAACCACAGGCCTTGTGCCTATATTTCCCCTTGGTGGGGGAGTTCCCAAAGGTATTCTGGGGCCTGTAAACGAAGTTATTGGCCCCGTGGTTGTGACTGACACTGCTGGTGTCGAACCAACATTCGTCGTTTCACTTACGGTCATACTAACCGTTGCTCCCACACTCGTTTGTGGGATTTCGTTATTGTTTGGCGGATTCGCCATCTCTTCCCTTCTTCTGGCAGTATTGTTATCGTTAGTGTATATTCTACCACTCCTTAATAACATACAACTCGAAAAGATGAGATTATTTTCAACAATCAACACCCAGTCCCACCGGGTGTGCCAATTTGTTTACCTTGGGTTTTGGTAAACAACCGCTGATCCTCCAAATGGTTACTTATTTGGTTACTCGCAGGATCGATCAGATTGATCCTATGGACATAGGTTGATTTTGAAGTTTGATTAAATTGGATAAGGCTTTAAGTAAATTGTTTCAAGTAAATTGCATAAAGGAAAGGCTTGGTAAAATAAACAAGGCTTTAAAGTAAAGGTTCGACAGGAATTTAAAGGAGAAAAGCAAGTAAAATGCTGGAAAAGTAAATGACTTTAATTGATAAAATTGGTGTTTCACACATACATTTCTCAACAATTCTTTCGCTCACATTGGGTACTTGAATCTAAATGAGTGACTATGTATATAATTGTGAACACACGCGAGAAACTACATGTCTACTCCTATTTATACTAAAACATTCCAAGTAACCGTCGGGCAGTTACACTGCTTCGAGATCAAGCCACTTGGCACGTTCTCCATGCTCGACGCTCCAGATCCTTGCACGATTGCACGTAGTAACTGCTGGAAACTGTTTTCCCTCCAAAGCTTTGAATTTCAAACTGCTCCACTCTGGACCATCGAACACCTTCATCAAGAGACATCTTCGACGAAAACTCCTTCGACGTCGAAGGCAACCAGCCTTCTTCCTTGGAAGAAATCTTCTAAGTATTTTGCCATCTTTCGACGGGCACTTCGACAGGCTTAGCCAGTCGAAAGCATCTTTCAGCTTTTAATGGCTGACACCAATCAAAACAAAGGTGTCGAATTTAGGAGCCAACAAATTGCCCCCCAAGAATGCCTTATTTCGACTCTGAAAGAAAAAGGCATTCTTTGAAAACGCCATTCGACACCTGTCTTTCCACGCTTAGTCACAAGTTAACTTGTGCACTTTTTGTTGCTTTTTACCAACTATTGGCAATCCCAAGAAACCATCATTGATTTGATCCTAGGACGTCACTTTCAGTACGGCGTGCAGTACCAAACGTCACTTCAGAATTTGTCATTATGATAAATCCCAAAAACGAGGACGCACGCTGCGTCTCTCTGTTTCTGCAGAAACGGCCAAAACAACAGGATGCTGCCACGCGTCCCACTAATTCCTGCAGCATTAAATGACATTTAATGTCCTCGTTATTGGAGATTTTTCCCACTACTATAAATAGTAGTGAATATCCCATTGTGGGACTTTTTACGCAAACTAGCCTTCAAACTTCCTTGCTTTCGTACAAGCTTGCTCTCTTTGCAGAAAACTTTTCCTCTTTCACTTCATCTTCATCCTCAACAATGGCCTCTGCTTCTACTGCCCCCAAGGCTAACGCACCAACTGAACAACATGTTAAACCCAAGGTCTTTGTTACTGCCCCGGTAGTAAACTCTACAGGGAAACGAAGGGTTCCTGAACCCTCTGACATCTCCGTTCGCGATGCTTACTCGCGCCACTTGATGATCCCGGTTGGATACTCCAACCAGATCTTCGCAATGTCTGGCCCCATGAATCCAAGCATCTCTGAAGCTCTGAAGATCAAGAGCTACTTCCCAATCGTCGAGAAACTCAAGCCAGTAGCATGCGCCAAGAAGGACGCAGAAGACAACGAAGACCCTACACGCCAGAAAATCGACCTCCGCTTCTTCAACAGAAGTGTTAGGGTCTTCAGGTCTTGCCCTAATCTGACCTCCGATTATGTTGCTTGGCTAACAAAGTTGGAGAAACATCAAACTCCAGTCTGGAAGGAAATGGGAATCTTCGACCTAGTGATGCTGTCGAAGACAGGCTCTCACAAAAAGTTATCAATTTCAACATTATAGGTCATTTTCAAAAGTCAACAAAAAGGGACTTTAAGTCAAAGGCCATAACTTGAGATTGGTAAATCAAAATTACATGGGACCAAAGGCATTGATTAAAGGACTCAAAGACCTTTCCAAAATGTCCAAGAACATGTGAAAAGCTTAAATATTGAGCAAGTTATGCCTTGTGGAAGTTGGGAAATGTTTAGGAATTTTGAAAAGTCAACAATGGTTCAAATGACCTAAAAATGCAAATGGGCCTATTTTTCTTCCATGATTCATCATTCTAAGCCTATGCACGACCATTTGGCCCAAAGGGAAGTATTTTCTCATTTTTTAATTATTTATTTGAATTTATATTAATATTAATTCATTTAAATCATTTAAATATGTAGAAAATATAAACTTGACCTAAAAAAATCTTTTTGTGCACATTCTACTCTCAATATTTCGTGCTTGTTCAATTATGGAAAGAATTGGTGTGATTGGAGCTAATTGACACAAAGAACCATGTGAAAAAGATTCAAAAAGATTTTATAAAATCAAATATTGAAACTATTGAATTCAAAAGATTTTGTACAATTTTCTTAACCTAATATGCTCACTATATGATCAGGAATCAAAACCTAATGGCATTACACAAAAAAGCTGCGCAAGAAGCTCTCTACAAACTTGAATTTTTTCCATAAAACACAAAATCTGATTTCAAGGTTACAGGTCGATTCCAACCCTAATACTCATTCCAAAGGCTTCCTTGTGAACTCCTGATCAAATTCCAATCAATATCAACTACCAAAACGCCCTGAATCGGTATCAAGAACTCGAACTGTGTCACAAAACTTTTGAAATCGCATATCACAATTCATACATCTTTTTGCATTTTGATTGATGAATTCTTGTTCAGTATGAAGTTTCCAAGCTAACCATACCAATTAATTTCATTTTTGTGCAATATAGGCGATTTTGCCATTGTTAAATGTTAGGGTTTGCAGGTTTCAAAATTGGGGTTTCCTAAACCAAGTAAAATTAGCCTTCCATACCATGATAGTCATACTCAGCAAGCATGGACGAAAAGGAAGCACTATTCGCGATGAATTTATGACCACCATAGCCCTATTCGCTATTTTCCCATAGCATGCTTAAAGCAACGCGTTAAAACCGTTGCTATTGTGTTTTATTTTTCAGGTACGCGAGGAAGAAGAAGCCGTGGCAGCCAGTGATACGTTCATTTGAAATTTCGCGCGTTCCCTCCACTACGCGTTGGTTTTGCCTTTTGTTATTTATTCATTATAATATGTTAATTGAAATTCAATAGCTCAGCTGGCAGGTGGACGCGCTTGTAACCCTCATGACCTGGGTTCAAGTCCCAGGTCTGCAACATTCTCAATAATATTTTTCCATATATATTCCCATGCAGGCATAATCCTAAGACGCACCATGTTCCATCATCATCCCATCATACACGCGTCTAGCTGCTCCAAATCAATGGCCTAGATCTGAAGAACACGTGCACAAGGGTCAACGCACTAGCACACAACCTGGAAAAGTCAATGGACCAAAGCGTTAATGGGCCAAATTACTGGGCTCAAACCTCACTTTGGGGCCTGAAACCCCCCCCCCCTGGTTTGCTTTTCTTTTCATATTTTTATTTTTGTTTAATTATTATATTATTTATTTTGTTGTTTTGTTTTAATTACTTTTTAACAAAATACCAAAACATCATAAAATCAGAAAAGGCAAAAAAATATAATATTTATTTATTTTAATTATTTTTATAAATGAATGCATGTAAATAAATTTAGTTTAATTAGGATTTTGCAATTTTAATTCTTTTCATATTAAAATGTAAAAATATAGAATTAGGTTAATTGATAATTTTTATATCTTTTTAATTTTTCCTTTTTATCACAATATTATTTATTTATTTATTTTATTTTTATAATTAAATGTACATAAGTAAAAATTAGGGTTTAATTTAGGTTAATATAATATTTTCACAATAAACTTAAAAAACATTAGAATTAGGGTTTGACGCTTCCTTTTTAATTTTAATTAATTTCTCCTTCTAAATTTTAAAATACAAAAATACCAAAAACATTTAATTTTAATTTTTTATTTTAATTCCTTATTAATTTAATTTTTTGCAAGAAAGGGTCCAACGCCCATTGTTTTAATTATTTTATTTCGCGCATTTACTTTATTGCTATAATAATTATGTACATGTCCCAAAGCCTTGTAACAATTTAACTTTTCGCGCTTTTATTTTGCTTTATTTATTTTCCGTCAAATCGGGTCCGGTTTAATTTTGGCGATGTGGACCCGCGCCATTTGTAATAGCCTTAGATCTATTTTCCCGCAAACTTTATAACTGTTAAATAAGCATGCAAGAATGAATGTCTTAATTAAAATCGAGCGTAGAACACAACAAACATGACAAGACAAATATCTGAAAACGACACACGAATCGCACACACCACCCCTAGGGTACGCCTCACTGTTGCCTTTCGAAAGGTGATCGTCGAGTAGAGGACGTCTTAGTAAGTCCTCATGATCCGGGAACCTGGCATGAGGGTAGCTTCTAAGGTGTCTTCCCATTGCTCCGGTGATCACCACGTCCCTAAAACTCGAATTGACCCGAACACCTCCAACGGTGGTGCTACCTACCTCTCAATGGTGGGATGGCACTACTTTAAAGGACTCTTACACAGACGAATTCCTTAGGGTAGGTAGGTTCTCAAGGGTACTTGCTCTAATTTCAAACAAATCAAAACATCTTTTCACACCAACACATTTTCAAAAGCTTTCAAAGCAAATTTTTCAAACACTCTGACGTACGAGTCGAACTGAAATTTTTCAAAGAAACTTTTTTAAACCCACATTGAAAAGCAAACAAACAATTTTGAAAACACATTGAGCAAGTATCTAAGAGCCCATGGATAACCATGGATAGAAAGGGTGCTAACACCTTCCCTTTCTATAACCTACCTCCCGAACCGAGAGCAATCTCTTTAAGGAATTTTTCTGTGCTTTTGTCCTTTCCATTTGGAGAAAATAAAAGACGGTGGCGACTCTTGCTTCCGCGACATTTCGCGAACCAGCGTTAAACAGTCAGTTCCAGATCCACCGATCACAGGTATCAAGAGTGGGAAGATTCAAGTGGTTACGTCTTCGAGTGCTACAAAGAATACATTTAACGGAAAGAAAGAAGTTAATATTATCTATGGCCATAAGGGTCATACTAGACATGATCGTCGTCAATCTTTAGGAGCCGTGTTGATTTTTAATCCTGCACATGTTCAACAACATCATCAAAATAATCAGCATAGGTCAGACACACCTAGAAGGAAGTTTACAAAGACCAACATGCCATTATCGCAGGCATTACAACACTTACTGAAAGCAGAGTTGATTACACTTTGGGGTCCCCCTCAAAATCCCAACACCTCCTCTCCTCGTTATAATCCTAATGTGAAATGTGCTTACCATTTCAATAGCCATGGGCACGACACCAATAACTGATGGGCCTTGAAGAACAAAATTCAAGACATGATTGACAACAAAGAGATTGAGTTTGACCCTCTGGAGACTCTGAATGTAATTACCGCGTCAATGTCGAAGCATGACAAAGGCATAAGTGCTATGATGATGTTATTTATGTTGCTATTGTAAGAGAATTGGTTACTCCCCTTCCAATTATCAAAAAGAATCTGTTGCAGGCTGGTTTGTTTTCGGGTTGTATTGAAAGATGTTACTGCTGTGCAGCCCAACCCAATGGCTGCAAGTTACTGCAGGACGGCGTTCAGCGCCTAATGGATAATCACATAATTCTAGTTGAGAAGATTCTGTCTGCTGAGAATATGTTTCGAGACTTATCTGTAATTTCTGGAACTCCTATCAGAATCACTTCCAATGGTCCTGTAAGGATCTATGTCAAACCCAAAGTTGCTCCTCTAATAATCACTGCACTTGGACCTATTCCATATTCTTCAGATAAAGCCATCCCATGGAACTATGGATCCAACGTCTACTACCATAGTGACAAGCAAGAACTATCGACCACTGAAGATGAAGTTATTGAAGATACTGATTCCAACATTGACAGTATTGATGGGACTAGTAAAGTTACTAGAAGCGAAAGGGTTTTCTCCCCATAAATCTCTCCAAAGACTACTGCTACACTAGTTAGAGTTATCGCTACTGAGTCAACTGTTGAGACTCGGGGCAATGAGAAAATAATGGAGTCTGCCCAGACGGAGGCACCTAAAGAAGTTGCAGCCGAAGACACCTTTAAGCAAGAGTTGGAAGAGGTATTGAAGGTTATCCGTAAAAGCGATTATAAGATTGTCGAACTGCTGGGGCATAACCCATCTAAGATATCCATGTTAACCCTGTTACTGTGTTCTGAAGCCCATGCCCAAGCTTTAGTAAAATTCTTAAAATCTGTGCACGTGCCACAAGAAATTTCTGCAGATCAATTTGGGGTTATGTTGCTAGCCTAACTACTGATAATGGGTTAGATTTTTTCGATGCTAACCTAACTCCTGAGGGAAGAAACCACAAGAGGGCCATGTATGTCTCCATTGAATGCAAGGGCACTACTCTAGCTCATGTATTGGTTGATACTGGTTCTTCGCTAAATGTTCTACCAAAGGGTGCTCTTGGCAGGCTTGATTATGAAGGGGTTGTGCTGAAACCTAATGATAATATAGTCTGAACCTTTGACGGGTCAAAGAGGATGCTACACAGAGAAGTGGGTCTTCTGAGTAAGGTAGGTTCACAGGTCTTCGAATCCACTTTCTACGTAATAGATATTCGACCAGCTTATTCTTTCTTACTAGGAAGCCCCTGGATCCATGGGGCAGGCGCTGTTACCTCAACCCTACACCAAAAGCTGAAGTATCCAGTGCAAGGAAAGGTTGTTACTGTTTTTGCTGAAGAGGAGTATATGGTGAGTCACTTGAACTCATTCTGGTATGTAGATATGGACGGTGAATTCATCAGACCCCCTGTCAGAATTTTGAAGTAATCCCTTCAACCGCTATTGTAGACGTTTCTGCCATTCCCAAGGTTACCATGGTTCCTCCTAGAATAGCTTCTTTGAAGGATGTTATAGCCATCATAGAAGAAGGTGGTTGTACTACTTGGGGTCAGCTTCCTGACATTCCGTACAAATATGACAAATTTGGTTTGGGTTTCATTGTAGAGGCTCAGAAGGTTGTTCATCATGGTCAGGCTGGAAGACCATCATTCCGCATCAGCAACAATGGAGTCAATGCCATAGAAGATGCTGACAGTGACTATGACCTTGACAGCTGGATCTTTCCCACCATCGGCAACGGGCTCAACAACTAGAAGACAAAAGACATTATTTCAATCTCCTTTAGTCAATAGTAATTTCTACTTTCTGTTTTTATTACTTTATGTTTTAAACAATAACTTTAAGCCTTGTGCCTTACCCGGGGCACAACGGGTCATTTGTTAGGGTTGTCATTTCATAAACATATTTTCACTTAATAAAGTATTGGAAGTTTTACATTCAAATTTTGTGCTCCTTGTCTTTCTTTTACTTTTATTACTTTCAAATAGCTATGTGTTCTTACACACACCCACACAATAAATTGCATATCCACATCCACTCTGGATCCTGTTGATAACGATTCTGCTATTGCCACTTATGACTTTGAAAATCCGATCTACCAAGCCGAGGACGAAGGTGAGGAAGATTTTGAAATACCTGGAGAGCTTGCCAGACTGTTAGTGCAAGAGAAAAAGGCTATACAACTGCATGAAGAGCCAATTAAGGTTGTAAACTTGGGTACTGAAGCAAACAAGAAAGAAGTCAAGATAGGTGCTAACCTAGAAGACGGTATCAAGAACAGGTTAATCCAGATGATTCATAAATATTTTGAGATCTTTTCTTGGTCATACGAGGACATGCCAGGGCTCGATACTGATATTGTGGTCCACTGTCTACCAATGAAAGATGGTTGTTCTCCAATGAAGCAAAAAGTTTGTTGCATACGTTCCGAGATGTCAGAAAAGATCAAGGTTGAGGTTATAAAGCAATTTAACGCAGGTTTCTTGGTTGTTACATCATATCCTCAATGGGTTGCAAACGTGGTTTCGGTATCAAAGAAAGATGGTAAACTACGTATGTGTGTGGACTACAGGGACCTGAACATGGAGAGCCCCAAATATGACTTCCCACTTCCATATATTGATGTTATAGTCGATAACACCGCTCAACACAAGGTATTCTCATTCATGGACGATTTCTCGGGTTATAATCAGATCAAGATGGCACCTGAAGACATGGATAAAACTACCTTTGTTACATAGTGGGTTACTTTCTGTTACAAGGTTATGCCTTTTGGGTTAATGAACATCGGCGCAACATATCAGCGTGCCATGGTAGCTTTGTTTCATGACATGATTCATCATGAGATAGAGGTCTACATCGATGACATGATAGTCAGATCTCAGATTGGAGAAGAACATCTTGGCTATTTACACAAATTGTTTGAGAGATTGAAGAAGTACAAGTTGAGGTTAAACATGAACAAGTGCACCTTTGGGGTGAGATCCGGTAAACTCATAAGTTTTGGTGTCAATGGTAAAGGTATTGAAGTTGATCCCTCCAAAGTCAAAGCAATTCAAGAAATGCTTACTCCCTGTAATGAGAAGGAAGTCAGAGATTTCTTTGGACGACTGAATTACATTTCCCGATTTATTTCTCATTTGACTGCTACTTGTGAGTCGATATTCAAGTTGCTGAAGAAAGATTAGGTAGTGAAATGGAATGACGAATGTCAGACGACTTTTGACAAAATCAAGGAATATCTCCAAAAAGCTTTGATTCTGATGCCGCCAGTTGAAGGAAGACTTATGATTATGTACTTAATAGTGTTAGAGAAGTCAATGGGGTATGTACTGGGCCAGCATGACGAGTCTAGTCGAAAAGAGCATGCAATATACTACCTTAGAAAAAAGTTTATCGACTGTGAAACAAGATACTCACTGCTCGAGAAAACTTTTTGCGCTTTGACATGGGCCGCTTGCTGACTAAGACAGAATATGTTAACCCATACTACTTTATTGATCTCTAAAATGGATCCCATCAAATACATATTCGAGAAGCCCGCTCTCTCTGGAAGGATAGCTAGATGGAAAATGGTCTTGACAGAATACGACATTCAGTACACCATTCAAAAAGCAATCAAAGGAAGTGTACTGGCAGATCATTTGGCTCATCAAGCTGTAGACGACTACCAGTCTATGAATTTTGAGTTCCCGGACGAGAATATCATGCTAGTTATAGATAGTGAAGAACCTAGACCGTATAAAGGACCTAGGCCAGGATCCCTATGGACTATAATTTTCGACGGAGCTTTCAACACGCTTGGTAATGGAGTTTGTGTTGTGATCATCTCCCCTAAGGGTTTCCATACGCCCTTCACCGCCAGACTTTGCTTTGATTGTACCAATAACATGGCCAAATACGAAGCGTGTATCATGGGTATCAAGGCTGCTATTGATATGAGAATTAAGTTCTTAGATGTGTACGGAGATTCATCCCTAGTCATCAGTCATATTAAGGGATAATGGGATACGAAGCACCCGAATCTCATTCCTTATCGAGAGCATGTGTTAACATTAATTCCATACTTCGAGGAAATCACTTTTGAGCACATTCCACGAGAAGAGAATCAATTGGAAGACTCATTATCTACCATGTCATCTATGTTCAAAGTCAAATGGTACAACGAAGCTCCTTGAATTACAATCGGAAGACTGGATGAACTGGCACATTGCTACGAAGTTGATATTGACGGAGTAGAAGAGAAGCCTTGGTTTTATGAAGTAAAAAGATACCTCAAGGCTCAAGAGTACCCTGAAGGAGAATCTATCAATGATAAGAAATTCCTACAGAGATTCTCTGCTAAGTTCTTCTTGAGCAACAAAAATTTGTACAAGCGCAACCATGATTCGACTTTGCTTCGTTGTATGGACAATAATGAAGCTGAGAAGATTATGGAAGATATGCACGAAGGTATCTTTAGTACTCATTCCAGTGGTCATACTATGGCTAAGAAGATTCTGAGAGCGGGTTACTATTGGTAGACTATGGAAATTGATTGCCATCATCATTCAAGAACTTGTCATAAATGTCAGATTTATGCTGACAAAGTACATGTGCCTTCGGTTCCTCTGAATGTCTTGACTTCTCCTTGGCCATTTTCAATGTGGGGCATTGATATGGTTGGAGATATCAAGCCTACTTCCTCTAACAAGCATCATTTCATCTTTGTCTCCATTGATTACTTCACGAAGTGGGTTGAAGCTGCCTCATTTGCCTCTGTCACCAAGAATGTTGTTGCCTGATTCATTAAACATAACCTTATATGTCGGTACGGAATCCCTGAAAGGATTATCACGGACAATGGTATTAATCTTGACAATACTATGATCATGGAACTCTGCATGCAAATCAAGATTAAGCACCATAATTCTTCTCCTTATCGATCGAAGATGAATGGCATAGTGGAAGCCGCCAATAAGAACATCAAGAATATTATACAGAAGATGATGGTGACGTATAAAGATTGGCATAAGATGTTACCATTTTCTCTTCATGGTTACCGCACTTCCATACAAACATCAACTGAGGTAACCTCATTCTCCCTAGTCTACGGTATAGAAGTTATCCTACCTGTCGAAGCTCAGATTCCTTCTCTAAGGATTATTAAACATGCAGACTTAGACAAAGACGAATGAATTCAGACTAGGCTGGACCAGTTGAATTTGATTGATAAGAAGAGGCTTATGGCTATTTGTCATGGCCAGATGTACCAGAAGCGCATGATCAAAGCCTTTAACAAGAAGGTTAAGCATCGGGTATATCAGGCCGGTGATTTGGTAATAAAGTGCATCATCCTACTGCAAGGCGATCCCAGGGGTAAGTGGACTCCCACTCACGAAGGTTCGTTTGTATTCAAGAAGATATTTTTCGGCAGTGCTATAATACTTACCATCATGGACGGTGAAGACTTTCTGCACCTTGTGAATACGGACATAGTCAAAAGATACAACGCATGAAAGAGACCCGCTAGGTTGACTATCCTAGGTAAGAATAAAGGCATCCCGATGAACCAAAAGGGTTCGGGGGAAAATCAGGGATATATATAAATATTGTACACCTGGCAAGTTAAAAACCTGAAAAGGCGGCTTGGGAAAAAAAGGGTATCTCGATGGACTGAAAACCCGAAAGGGCAGTCCAGGAAAAAGTTAGGGATTAAAGCATACGACTATGTCCCGTTAGATCATTTACTTACAACAAGCTTTGTCACCAATGTCAAGTTCAAATGGTACAGATCAATTCAGTCAACTTCTTCCAACAGTGAGGGATGAGATGCTTGAAGACATAAAGGAAATAGCAGAGTTGAAACTCGATGGGGTCGTTTACACATAGCTATATGTTTTGTTTTTACTCTTTTCATTTCATGACGATTTCCTCTTACTAGGATTTATATCTCTATGTACAAAAACCGCCTGTTTATAGGCGATTTATCAATACAAATACAATTTCAGAATTCAAATTTTGTTTTATCTTTTCTGTTTTGTTTGCAAAAACGTCCAATGACTAAATTGAATGAACATATACATATCAATATGATTACTATATATGCATAAAAACAGGAACCAACGTGTACTCAAGACTCTAGGAGTTGGGATGACGTTTAAGTCATCCGCAAGTCCCTACAAGAAAATCCCCACAGAATAACCTCCATGGGATTATCCCTACAGAGGATTACAAGTTTCAATGATCCCAAGTGCAAGATGAAAATAAAATCTAATACCCTGAGAAGTAAAACTGATGGAGATCACTCTATACGTTGGCGCTTCCCTGTGAGCCTAGCAATCTGAGCCTTTAATCTCTGGTTTTCTTCCGCATATCTGATGGCAACCTATGAATCAGGAAGTGAGTGATCGGCATCTGATTGAGGCTTAGGAGAAAATAAATCCCCTTGCATCTCCATAGACTCTACCGCTCAACTCTCAAGGATCTCAATCAATTCGTCTTTCTCCTTCAAGTCTGCTCTATAGGAAATCTCTAAAGTTTGGAACTTGTTCTTCCAAGCGTCCTTTTCCTATTGCATCCTAACCAAAGCAAGTTGCAGCTCTTCTAGATCATCTAATAAGGGAGGAGTGGTCTTCACAAATAGATCAGGCATAGGTGTTTCCCAGGAATACAGCATCCACAACTGAATAACTCTCGTCTGGACCCACTGAATATATGGCTCCAAAGAAACAGCACCCCTAGGTCCCAAATCCTTCCTACTCTTCTTATAAATGTGACGCCAGGCCTTCGCAATCTTCTCCATAGCTTCCCTATGATATTCTCCCTCCTTCAAAAATAAACTACTCAAATGAATACTATTTGGTTTATCCCTCATCGGATAACCAAGTTATCATCGTGCAAGAACAGGGTTATAGTTAATTCCTCCCTTTGTACCAAGAAGAGGTACATTGGGGAAACTACCACAACTGTCAATAATATCTATATCCTGGTAAGCTCGATGATACCAATCAATATCCTAGTGAGTAAGTGCCATGATCTTAGGAGCCCAACGGGGTTCCTTCTTGACATCCCAAAAAGCATCAGACTGAGGCATATGAGAGATAAACCACTGATACAACAGAGGCGTGCAACAGATAATCATCCCCCATGATAAGAATTCCGAAGATGAACAAAGTAATAAGCATCACCCAACAAGGTAGGAACTGGGTTTCCAATCATGAATATCCTGATAGCATAATGTCAACAAACTTGTCCACATTAGGAAATAAGAATAACCCGTAAGCAAGTAGAGCAAAGATGGCCTCAAAAGTGACTGTACTCTTCATCCTGGAAAAGTAACGAGCTTTCTCCAATAAGAACTGAGCTGGTAATCCTCTAATTCCTCCTTTAGTAGTCATATGGGCTTCCGCCTCAAACTTCCTCAGATGAATCAAGGCAACAATCTCATGTGGTTTTGGCTCACCCTCCAAACCAGTAAAAGGAACACAATCGGTAACATGTAAATCCAATAGATAAGAATACTCCTCCAGTGTGGGCATCAACTAATATTCGGGAAAAGTAAAGCAATGATACATCGGATCATAGAACTGGACCAAGGTCGAGAGAATACCATCCTTCATCTTCAGCTTCATGAGAGGAATAATGGATTCGTACTTCTTCCGAAAGTATGCAAAACACTCGATCTCGGGAATTAGACTGATCAACTCATGTATCTTGGGATCCTTGAAACTGTACTTCCCGGTCTTTCTCTTTCCAGAATCCATGGTTAAAAAGTACCTGAGATATTCACAAATGGTCAACCTTTAAATCCTTTGAAATATGATTTCTCCAAAAGATGCTTATGAATGCATGGATGCATGATGCAGCAATCACACACAAGATCACATATATAGGGTTCATAGATTCAACGTCACGAGCATGAGGTCGAAGGTGCTACCCATAAGGTGTTGGTCTAAGAGTTATCACCTGCCAAACAAGGTTATAGAGGTTCCCAGAGTCTACATCCTTCCTTCGGATATTACCAACTTCCTGATTAACTCGGTAATTAGTAACATTCTCAAGAAAAACTCGTCCGAGCGTAGTATCACGTGACAACTATTTCTGGATTACTCCGCCATAGCTTCCGCACTACACATAAAAGGCCAAGATGGGTTTGGTATTCTACGGTCCTCAGCTTCAGCAGGCTCCCGGTCAAAAGTAGTACATCTTCCTGATTACTCGCTAAATGACACTACAGTCAAAGGGGCCTCCACTGAGTGAGGGATCTCATGCCTCCTTTTTTGGGATTACTCCCTCAAACTTAACATGACTATACCGCCCGTCCAATCTTAAAGTTTGCCCAAGTCCGGGTATGAGACTTATAAGTAATCACCAAGCACCCTGAAAACCAGGAAAATCCAGACAAACATATATACAACATATAACACCAAAAAAATTAATAACATATATACAAATATAAACAAAGATATGCTCAACCCACTTAGGGATGGACCAGCAAGAGGTCAATCTTTCCCCAGTGAAGTCGCCATTTTCTGTAGCGGTAGAAATGTTTAGGACTAAGCCATTGGATTGACTAGACTTATATAAATCAAAATAAAAATCGTCACCGCGCTTTATTGTTCCCAAAGGAATGGGAAAAGAGAGAATAACCCAAAAAAAAGAGGGGGAAAGATTCTAGGTAAGGGGTTTGGTTATGCAAAGGGAAGGTATTAGCACCCTAAACATCTACGGTACTCTGCAGGAACCTCTTTATAAAATCTGTATATTTTGGCTATATAAAAAAATGTTATATATAAAAAGAAAATGGATGGTGGAGGTGAGAAAAGAAATATATTTTTTATGAACACGTAGTTCCTCTTTTAAAAATTTTAAACACAAATGCGTTGGTTAATTTTATGAGATAAAACATCATCATCATTGTCCGTGTGGAAAATATACCTACTACCCACAATCATGAGAAAGGAGAATTTGCATCATCTCAAAGTGGAGGATATGGCTTGGATTTTAAAATCAACAATGCCTCACTCAACACCCAAGTGGAAAATATCTCTCTTCACTACATATTGTAGAAGTATAGTTGTTTGCATCACTACAAGGATTGACAAGAGTTCAATCTTTTTTTTTAGAAAATTTTTAAAGGTAAAGCCAAAGTGAAAAAATGGTTTGAAATGAGATTGATTGACTTTTAGTCTTCTCACAAAAATGTCAAAGTATTATTAAGTTTATTGAAGTTTATTTATGAAAATGTTTGAAAATGCATGGACCTAAGTCCAAGTTTATTATGAAAGTGATTCAAGTTGAAAAGCAAGAAGGGTTTTCAAAAGAAGGGAGAAGATTTTTGAAATTAAAGAAGATGGGAGGAGAAGAAGAGGCTATCCTAAAGCATAAGGTAAAAGCTAGGGATAAGAACCATCAAACTAAAAAGAAGCTAATACTTGACACTATGAGCCAAGATATAATTCTCATTCTTTGGATTGAAACCAAACAAGCAAAAATACTAGACCTCTTGAGAGAACCAAACTTCAAGTGTATTAAGTCTTCACAAAAATTGGGCAGAGTAACGGCTGTATACGGGTGAATTCCAGATTATAAACAAAGGGTGTAATCACAATAACCTGCACACAAAACAAATAAAAAAACCCAATGTCTTGAGGTAAACCTCAAGAGCTTCAGATAAAATAATCAGATAAGATCACAAGGTCTCCAATCATAGGCCAAGGTTTTTAATCCTAAGTCCAAAAAGTCCAATGCTCCATAATGCCAAGGATAGTAACCAAATAGTCCAAGTATCATTAAAGATTTTAGGGTTTATATTGATTATTAGGTATCTTAAGAAAAGAAAAGAAAAAGCTCAAATGAGCAAAATAAAAATGACAAGAAAGTAAATACTCAAATGAGCAAAGATGAAAATGGCATGAAAGGTAAATGCTAAAAAATAAATAGTGCATAAAAATAAAAGGGCATATAAAAGAATAAAGGATAAAGTCAATTATTAGTGATTAGTGGTTAGTTGGATGATCATCTTGAAACTTGCATTTGGAACTCATTAGAGGATTGGTAGAACCAAAGCTTTCACAAAACAAGTTGCATTTGCTTTTTGTCAAGTATATCATCCATTTGGGATCCTTATGAGTATCATTTAATGATTAACGATGTTTAAGTGATCCGCGTTGACCAAAGGTATTGTAGATCCATTAGAGGATTGGTAGAACCAAAGCCTCCACACAATGAATCTCAAAGTTATTGGATCAAAGAGATCAAATTAACATACTTGGGCTTGCAAACATAAGTTTGGGCCACGAATGATCATTTATTCGAATCGGGACAAAATTTAGCGCTATGTTAAGCAATCGTTAGTGGACTTATATAGAAGTGGCACCTATTTTGAGGCCAGTCAATAGCAATCTATGCACCATTTGTTTTGAGACATGATATAGAGATCATGCTCTAACAACATCTAGTGCAATAAGAAGGGGATAAGATGAATAGGGGTGGGAGAGAATATACAAACCACTTTTGGATTAAATTTAATCAAACTATTATTAAAATCATTCATCCATTTTTGTAGATTTAAACTCAACACCATGGATCCAATGATGTTAATAAAGTTCATGATCAATAATTTAACCCAAGATCAGCCAGAAAATAGTCACAAAATAATATTACATTTTAATATATACAAAAAGGTTTTAAAATAATGTTTAAAAATAAAAATAAAAGAGAAAAATATCAACTATGTTCAAATTAATCAAGAAATAAAAAGTAAGACCATAGAAAAATCAGAAAAAGGCTCAAATGATTTTGTAAATTTTTTGCTAATTTTTAAAGTCAAAAACTATTTTAAAAATTAAAAGAAATGGGTAAAATAAACCAAAAATGATTAAAAAAATAACAAAGTCAGAAATAAAAATAGAATAAGGTCACCAATATTTGTAACAATTTCATTGGATCATTCCATAATTTTTTCAGAATTTAAAAATGCATAAAAGTATTTTTAAACATTTAAAATAATTCCAATAAAGTGTAAATTTATTTTAAAAAAATACCAAAACACAAAATTAAATTGTGAAAAAATAAAAATCAGAAAGAGAATAATCAAAAATATTTTTCATAATTTTTTCAGATTTTTTGGACTAAAAATGAATTTTCTATGATTTTTTGAAATTTAAAACAATTAAATATAAAAATCAGAAAATAAAATAAAAGTCAAAAATATGTGGACCATTGGATGAGAGTCAAAACACGTTAGTAATCAAATCCAAGGGATCGGGTGCGCTGTGCATATCATGGTCATTAGTGAATAAAGTACTGAATCAATTATTAAATCAGAATTTAAAAATAACAAGTGGCGTGCCATCATTGGTTGGAAGATGACACGTTGGTCATCTTCAACCTCCAGCCAACATGAATTGTAGGTCTCTCAAACTATAAAATCAGAAGCTCAGACTTATGCCATTCGCTTCGTCTCTTCAAGACGAAGACAACCACACTCTTGCGCCAAATTTATATAAACTGTAGCTCAAGCAATTTGAAAAGAAAGTTTTGAAAAGGGATTTGAAATTTCATGGTCAAAACGTATTTCCAGTAAAAGGTAAGCGTTGCAACTAGAACCAGGGCAATGAGAGCATCACAATGACATCAAAGTTTTGAAGAATTGATGAAGGAATCTACCTATTGAAGTTGAGTTACGGAGCTCTAAAACTGGACTTCTATGGAGCAATATAGGACATGATTCTTGAATGTAATTATATGGTTAGCTTCAGGGAAAATCAAGGAAGGTGAATTGATGAAAAAATTGGATTAAAAAAGGCTTGTATATGGGTTTCGAAGTTGCTGAATTCTAAGTTATGGAATAAGTTTGGCAGGGTGATTCTGGATGTCTAAGCTTGAGAAAATGAATGGGATAGTTCATGTATTTATAGGAGAAGCAAATGGGATCAAAAGGGAGAGTGAATGATGCATTTTAGAGGGAATTCGTGCAAACCTGATGCACGAGTGAAGTGTGATCTAATTTTCACCAAAACTCATCCAATCCTTGCGTTTTGAGGTGCTAAACAATTATGGAACTTCACTAAACATGTTTAGAGGCAAAAACGCATGGAAAACTTGTGATTAGAAGCCAAAACAAAGATTTCAAACTTCTGACTTGGTGAAAAATTTAATTTCAAAGTGCCAACTTCTGACCAATGGCATTCTCAGCTCAAGGGGTCTTAGGGTATGATTTTTGATGCTTCAGAAAGATGAGGTTACAAGCTTTGCAATGGAAAAAGAATGGAATTAAATGGATGCTTGAGCTGAAAGTTGTGTTGAGTCAAAGTTGGAGAAAAAATGTTGACTTTCCATACTTAGAAATATTTCAAATTTTTCTTCAAAAGTGACTTATAATGTCTTGCATCCAAAAATAGCCTTCCACTTGGAATTTGATCTTGACCAAAAAATATGGCATGAAGTAGATCTCTTGAATGACATTTTGGGACTTGAACCATTCAAAATATCAAAAAATTGAGAGTGTTACGAATTGTTGAAGTTGGCAAAAAATCATGAAATGACCTACAATCTTTTGTATCCTTAAGGAAATTTCCATCCATTTTCTCACTTTGCACATAAAATAAGGCATAAATTTCACATCTTCAAGATCATTATGGAAAAAGAATGGTCTTAAGGTGATAAAAATTGACCAAGTTATGATCATTTGAAGTCACACATGGAAAATTGGGTATTCATCTGGAGGACTTATAATCTTTCTTCTTCATCAAGTTTATTCCACATGAAAACTCCTTGGAACTTTTGAAGTGATTTATTAATAATCCTTTGAAGAGAATGATGTCTTTGGAATCACTCAAAAATACCAAAAGGTGAGAAAGATATACTCCTTTGAAGTTCAAAACCCTAGCTCCTTGATCAAGAAAATGCTTGGAGGAACCTTGACAATTTTGAACCACCTTCTTGTACCAACACCCTTGCTTTGTAAATAGAAGTTGTTAAGGATAAAAAATGAGAATTCATATCCACAAAAACCACTTCCATATCTTGATAATTTATAGAAATATGCACTTATGATCAATGGGAACAAGGCCTTGTCCAACCATGACAATTTCTTCAATCAATCCCTTGCACTTTTGAATCAATCTTGATAACTTGGAAATGTAGTGAACCAAAATAACCTTGCCATGCCATCATTTCCAAAACAACTTCAATGGTGAGGTTTGAACTTCTCAAGCTTCATTGACTAGGTCATGGAAATAAACCCATGAATCCATGGATCAACTTGCTAAGCCTTATTGCCTTTACTTACATTGTTGACAAGTAAGACAAACCAACATTGTATTTTATTAATTAAAAGAAGAATCAAGACACAAATATTCATGATCACAAAAGAACACAAGTCAAGGTGCTTGGTGATTCCTCAAAGAGCAAAGTTAAATATAGGGAGGGGAACCAAGAATCCTAATGTGATCTTGTTGTGAATGAATCAACATGGTATGATGAAGGGATCTTAGGGGGGGAAATTGGGGTACAACACATATCCCCCGCAAGTCTAATATGCTTTCAAGATAGAAATTGGGGCATCCTCGGCAGTTAACATGACCATACTCCCCAACAGATCCCCCCAGCGGATAAAAGAGTTTGATCATTTCTCCAACATACGGCAGAAACTTCCCCAGCATAGTTTATATGAATCTAATTCCCCTGCAGAGTTCTCTTCTCCAGCAGGGCTCATTTTCTCAACAAAGTATATTTCTCCAGCAGGGTTTATTTCCCCAACAAAATTCAATTCCCCGAGCAGAGTTCATTCCTCCGACTACCGCAAATCACCAGCAAAATTCCCTTTTCTGGCAGAGTGTAGCCAAGTTGCTATCCCTAGAAAGTTTTTATGGAATCTGATACCGAGCCAGACATCATTTAACTTTGTCCTCCCCTAGAAGAGTTAACGTCCATATCAGAAACTCGGTCATACGGAACTTCTGAAGGTTAATCATCTTTTTTATCCCCAGTCAGGGTATATAAGAACTAAATTCCCCAGTAGAGTGATGCATGACCAATGTTCCTGAACTCTTCTATCCCCAAACAGAAATCCAGCATTCCCAGCACAATATATTCAAACAAGAAAGCAGGAATCCCTAGCGGAGACAATTTAAACAAGATTGAAGATGCATATACTTCATCCCCAGCAATAGTCAGGGATTTATTTCCCCAACAAAGATGTTATACGAAGCAACCGATACACTTCAACAACATCTTGCATCCATACATCATTTACAAGCATCATAGCATATGCATACGAGACGCATATAACACACTCTCAAGTACTTCGAGAATATCATTACGCAATTTATTACATACATCATGATATTGCATAAATACTAACTTTATTTTTCAGGTAAAAGTCTAAAAACAGACGAATATCATCAACAATTCTCAAACAGGTCGCAGATTAATTTTCGAAACAAAACAGGGCAACTATCTGTATGACCATGTCCAAGATTAATTCCCAAAACAAGATGGGGCAACCATCTTTACGACCAGGCGGTATGAACTCCCGAAACAAGACGGGTTTGCCAACAGAAAGCAGGTCAGAGATTAATTCCTTAAACAAGACGGGGAAACTATCTGTATAACCGGATAAAGATTAATTCCCTAAACAGGATAACTTTATAAACTGGAAAATATTAACTCTAGAATTAGGGCGGGGAAACTATCAACCTGGCCAGGTGGTATGAACTCCAGAAACATGACGGGTTTACCAACAAAAAAAAGTAGATGGATTCCCGAAACAGGACAGGGTGACTATCTACAGGATAAGCACTTCCCTCATAGACTAAATAGAGATAAGCATTTCCCTCAGAGGCTAAATCTGACAAGCATCTACTTAAGCACCTTCCCTAGAGGGTCGTTCTGGAAAACATTCTTCAGATACAGTCAAGTATAGGCTCATTCTGATACTTCTATCAACACTTACCTTGGATGGCATCTATAAACCCATCTCCAAGGAAATTATGTCACCTCTCTTAATGGCATCTTTAAGCCCATTAAAGAAATATTATCAACCAACAGTGTTACCTCATGTACATACGAGTGCAAATTTCTTGGCACTTAGTTGTTCAATCCTCTTCTACCTTCAGATCACAAATGGCGGACATGCAAATATAACTCTTGAGGTTTAAGAAGACTGAACAGGGGCAGCTGTTGTACCCCAGAATTTTTCCTCTCATATTATTCAATAAATTCTCCTAGGATTCTTAAATGCTCAAGGTTGCCCAAGAATTGATCAGACAAATTCTCCTCCTAAGCAAAGGGTCCACAACTAGGGTTTCATTTTCACAAGGAAATTTGGGTTTCTAAGGTCTCAAATGTAATTCATGTTTTCTTATAGGTCTCTAAGAATGCTCATACCAAGTTTCATGCCTTGCATCACAAGTTTGCTCATTCAATGGCTCAGATGACTAAAAATCAACTACATTGGACAAAAAGTCAATTGTGGTCAACATACAGTCAAGCTTCAAGTTTTTTGGTCAACATTAATACTATGAACTCACATTCATCATTTTATCAAGGATTGATCATGATTCATCAAGGAAAACTCTCAAATCCTCAAAAGTCAAAAGTTGCTAAATTAGGGTTTTCTTAGGAGAAGTCAATTGAACTTTGATCAAGCATAACTTTCACATGCTTCATCAGTTTCTTCCCAACCAAAGCTAATTTTGAATAAAATTCAATTCTCTATAACTTTGTCTCTCTAAACTCAAGTCCAAAAAATGCTTATTTGAGATATATGGACCAATACATTATAGGTCAATTCAAAAGTCAACAAAAAGACACTTTTTGTCAAAGATACTTACATCAAGATAAAGTCTTCAAATGCCAAAATGATCAACATAGATATTGTATAGGGAATCTTGGGCTTTTCAAAAAGTCGTAGATCACCCTCAAAAGATGAAAATTGAGAGAGTTATGACCAGTGCAAGTTGAGTAGTTTGAGCAAGTGCATGAAGTTCAAATTGAGCAAACTTGATATTTTGGGCCATTGGGTTATTGTTTCAGAGTCCAAACGTGTGATACACTCCTTATACACCTCAAGACTTGTTCATACACCTCCCTTTGATTTATTATTTTTGATTTTTGATTTTTTATTATTTTAAAAGTCGAAATAAGATAATATAAGTCAAGCCTTCTTACACAAAGTCCAAGCCCATTTTAACTTTGACCTAATTCATGCTATATAATATCCATTCTTCATACAAGCAAGGCATGAACCCTTATATAAAGAAAATTGTCCAAAAACCTCAAATTTTCAAGAACCCTAAAACAACTTGAAACCCTATTCATAGTCCCTTTCACCACAAACTAGCCACTCCATTCACTCCCAGCAATCATACAGAGTAAGAATGGACCAAATCTGATGGTCCAAAGCTCACGAAACTCACATGCATTCATCTCCGATCCCATGATTTTCAAAAAATTCATACTTTGATTTTCATTTTGTTTTAAGTCATACTAATTCCATTAATACGTTTTTGAGATGTGGTTGTACAGGTTTGGATCATCATAAGGGTCTCATGCAATCGAAATTATGGTTTGCCATGTTTGGTCTGATCCACATCATTTTCGTTATACCTCCCAAACGATTGATTTACAGACCAAAACAACTGTCTCATTGAACTCGCAGGCCTCGACTTAGGGGGGTAGGGTGCTTTTGGTTTGCTAACATCTAGTATTTTTGCAAGTTGATAAAAAGGGCTATCGGAGAAGACGACCGGAGCTAGGGCTCTGGCGCCTCTTCGGTTCATGCACAGCTTCTATATTATATATGTATTGTTTGATTAAAGTTAATGGATGTATTACCGCCCCAGAGGTTGAAGCGTGCGCGTTAAAGACCTTATTATGCCAAGGCATGGGTTCGATCCCAGCCTTTTGGCATTTTGACATTTTTTTCTAATTTTTTTTTTTTTTTGCAAATAATAAAGCGTGCTAGTTTTCTCTCTTTGTCACCAAGGCGCGCCTGGCCTGGTGGTGAACATGTTGGCTGGATGTTCTGAGGGAGTGGGTTCAACACCCAACCCTGGTAACTTTTTTCAAAACCCTTATTTTCTTACTATTTTCATTAGTAAACCCTAAATTCACCAAACTAAAATGATTTTTTAATCAATTAATTTTTTCACAAGCCCTAATCAAAATTATGGTTTAGTTTTTGTTTAATAATAAACTTTCTTATTTTTTAAATTAAAATAAATTAGGGTTTTTAGGTTTTAATTAATTAAAATCAATTTAGGTTTTAGGTTAATCATCAAATCTTTTATCAAAAAAAAATCTCCAAGAAAATAATTTCCTTCTCCTTTCGCTTTCCTATTTTATATTTTCGCGTAGTTTGTCATTCTCGCGCTTTTTTTTTCAATTATTGTAACTACCTATGGTTTGTAATACCGAAGCCATGTAATAGCGTAGGAATATTTATCTTCCGTACTTTACTGCTATTCATTATTTACTATGGTATTGTTAGTAATTAGGGCTTGTATGGAAAGACTAATAAAAGAAAATGATAGCAAAACCCTAATACAAGATAAAATAACTGAATCATGAATCACTTTGCACATGCACACCTTTAGGGTAACCTCCCTTGTTGCCTTCGATAAAAACAGTCACGTCCCTCGAACATAAGGACACTTTAGCATTGTCCCTCGAAAACAAAGACCGTAGTCCCTCGATGAACCTTTCGATGTTGCCTTTGGTAAATGATCTAGTCCCTTAATGATAAATTGCTAAAGCGCCCCTACAATTTGCCTTCTATGACTGTACGATAACCTGCGTTTGTCCCTTCACATCCAACAATAGGGCTTCCTACTAACTAATGGTAGGATAGCACTATCTAAAGGAGAAGGAAAAGAACAATAAAGACTTTAAAAAGGTAGAACGCTCATAGTCGCTTGCTCACAAACATTTCAAAACAAAAACATATTTCACAATCACACTTTCAAAAATACTTTCAAAAACAAACACTTTGTACGCATTCCAAAAAACAGATACGAGAATCATTACAAAGTTTGCCTTACTATTGGCATTTTCAAAATATTTTCATACACACAACACAAAGCAATTTTCAAAAAGTGAGCTAAGCGATTAAGAGCACGTAGATAACTATGGATGAAAAGGGTGCTAACACCTTCCCTTTTTATAACCTACCCCCCGAACTCAAAATCTATCAAGGTCTTTTCTGTTCTTTTCACCCTTTCCTTATTGGATAAAAGAAAAGTCGGTGGAGACTCTTGCTATCTGCAACATTTGTGATAAAACACAAAACCAAGTCAGTTCTTCCACTGTATTACACATAATAAAGGTACGGAAAATAAAATCCTAAGCTATTACATCCCGGGAGAAATTACATGATAATAAAAGAGAGTGAAAGTTAAAATCTAAGCTATTATATTCGCGAAACCTATACAGTATATCTAAGAAATATAAAAGTTAGATAAAAATTGAAAAGGAAAATATTTTTAGTGATATTTATGAAAAATAGTTTTTTTGATGATGATTAAAATAAAATCTAAAACTATAATTAATTAAAAAATGGTTAATCAATTAAATTAAAAAAAGGTAATTAAAAACCTAAATCTAATAATTAGGGTTTACAAAAAAGGTTTATTTTTTAGGGTTAGTTAAAATTATAAAAAAAAACATTAAGGTTAACCAAAAATAATAGGATTAGAAAAAATGACAATCAAGGTTAGAAATTGAAAAAATGGGAAAATGTCAGGGGTGGGTGTTGAACCCATGCCCTCTGTCTTCACAAGTGCACGCCTCACCACTGAGCCAACGTGTTGTTGGTGTTAGGAAACAGGTAGTGATGATTATGTTGTGAACCTTCACGTTAAACCCAAAAAATAATGAAAGCAAATGGCACAGTAAGTGGTCGAACCCATACTCTTAAGTTTACCAGGCATCACGCTTGCCACTAAGCCACTTGTTGTTTCGTGTTCATAGTTTGGCTACCAATAAACAAATAATAATAACCAAATTCAAAAGTCAGAAGTCAAAAATTGGTCAAATGCGTGTAACAACATTTTTTAATAGTCCAGTGGTAAGATGCCACGCAAGCCCTGGTCGTCTCCGGCCATCACACACGGAGGAGGAGATCATCTTCTCCAATGATGCATTTTTGAAAACCTGTCAAAATCGATTGAAAAATAAAAACTAATAACCCTTGTTAGATAATTAAACCCCCGCGAATTCAATGAGCACGTTAAATTGGCCTAAAAATAATTGTAGATGGGGTTTCAAAGAAACCCGATCTCGGCGCCCTAGCCACGGTGAATTCTCGTTCCTGCATTTAACCTTACAACATGTGATTCTAAATGATTCTAAACATTATTATGAGCAGATATATATATATGTATAAAACTCATTTAAATTGCATGGTTTAACAGTTTGACATTGAATAATATGAACAAATCGGCGTTGTTGAGTTGGAGGATTCTGATGTGTTGTGGACCTGAATAAGCGTTGGTACGAAACCTTGAGACCTCCAGGAGGCTAATGGAAGGCTTAAAACTGGTTGAAAATTGCTAGAGAATAGGATTTGCTTGTGCCCTATTTTTTGATAATTTTGGAGTTTTTGGAATATGACCTTTGTACGGTTTTTTTTATGTCTTGTCTTGTGGTCTCAATGAAGAATATATAGAGCCTGAATTAGGTCAAAAAGATTGGGATTGGACCTTTGTAGGAAGGCCTCTTATTTATTTAATTTATTTTGAACTTTAAATAAATAAAAATAAAAAATAAATAGAATAAATATCCAAGGGGTGTATGAATGGATTCAGAGGTTCATTATGAGGTTTAAAACTAGTTTGGACCTTGAAACATAAACCCAATATCCCAAAAATTCAAGTTTGCTCAATTTTGGTTTCATGCATTTTCTCAAAGTTGCCTAACTTGCACCAATCATAACTCTCAATTTGTATCATATGAAGGTGATCCCTGACTTTTTGGAAAGCTTAAGATGTCCTATAAAATCTCTATGTTGATTTTTTTTCCATTTGAAGATATTATCTCCATGTAAGTTGCCTTGACAAAAAGTGTCTTTTTGTTAACTTTTGAAATGACCTATAATGTATTGGTCCATATCTCTCAAATGAAACATTTTTTGGACTTGAGCTTAGAGTGAAAAAGTTGTAGAGAATTAAATTTCCTACAAAATGAGCTTTGGTTGAGAAAAATCTGAAGAAGCATGTGAAAGTTATGCTTGGTCAAGTTCAGTTGACTTCTCCTTAAGAAAACCCTAATTTAGTAACTTTTGACTTTTGATGGACCTAGAGTTTTCTTGATGATTCATGATCAACCCTTGATAAAATGATGAATATGACTTCAAATTCTTGATGTTAACAAAAAATCTTGAAGTTCGACTGTATGTTGACCATAGTTGACTTTTTGTCCAATACAGTTGATTTTTAGCCATCTGAGTAATTGACAAAGCAGACTTGTGCTGCAAGGCTTGAAATTTGGCATGAGCATTCCTTAAGACATATGAGAAACAATGAAATCCACTTGAGGCATATTAAGCTCAAATTTTCTTGAGAAAACCGAAACCCTAGTTGTAGGTCAACTGCTTAGGAGGGGAATTTGTCTGATCAAACCTTGAACAGCCTTGAGCAATTGAAAATCCTAAGAGCATAAAGGAGATAACTTGAAGAAAATGGGACGGAAAATTTTGGGGTACAATACCCACCATCTATTTTTGTATACAACACTTATAGCCAAAATACACAAATTTTCAAAGAGGTTCCTGCGAAGTATCGTAGATGTTTAGGGTGATAATACCTTCCCTTTGCATAACCAACCCCCGTACCTAGATTCTCTCCCCCTCTTTCTTGGGTTATTCGCTCTTTTCTAATTCCTCTGGAAACAATAAAGTACGATGGCAATTTTTATTTGATTTGTGTGATTTAAGTCAATCCAATGGGTTAGTCTCAACATTTCTACCGCTACAGAAAAAATGGCGACTTCACTGGGGGCAGATCGACCAAATGCTTGTTCATCTCTAAGTGGGTTGAAACTATCTTTGTTTATTTATATATATGCTATTATTTTTTGTATATTATATGTTGTATATATGTTTGTCTGGATTTTCCTGGTTTCCAGGGTGCTTGGTGATTTCTCATAAGTCCTCTACCCGGACTTAGGAAAACATAAGATAGGATGGGAGGTATAGTCATGTTAACTTTGAGGAAGTGATCCCAAAAAAGGAGAAATGAGATCCCCCACTCAGCGGAGGCCCCTTTAAGTGTAGTATCATTTACCGACTAATCGGGAAGATGTGTTGCTTTCAACCTGGGAGCCTGCTGAAGTTGAGGACCGTAGAACCCTTAACTTATCTTGGCCTTTTAGGTGTAGTGCGGAAACTATGACAGAGTAATCCGGAAATGGTTGTCACGCAATGCTACACTCGGATGAGTTTTTCCTAAGAATATTACTAATTATTGAGTTAATCGGGATGTTGGTAATATCCGAAGGAAGGATGTAGACTCTGGGAACCTTTTAGAACCTTGTTTGGCAGGTGATAAACTATTAGTCCATACCTTGTGGATAGTACCTTTGACTTCATGCTCGTGACATCGAAATTATGAATCCCTCGTGTTTGTGATCTTGTGTGTGATTGTTGCATCATGCATTCATGTACCCATGAGCATTCTTTAAAACATTTGTTTCAAGGGACTTAAAGTTGACTTATTGCAAATATCTCAGGTACTTTTTGACCATGGATTCTAGAAAAAGAAAGACTCGAAAGTACAGTTTCAAGGATCCTAAGATAGAGGAATTGATGAGTTTGATTCTTGAGATTGAGAATTCTACAGATTTCCAGAAGAAGTATGGATCCATTGTGCCTCTTATGAAGCTCAAGATGAAGGAGGGTTTTTCTTTCTACATTTGTTCAATTCTATGATTCGTTGTGTTGGTGTTTTACTTTCCCCGATTATCATCTGATGCCCGTATTGGAGGAGTATTCTTACTTACTTGGTTTACCTATTATTGGCCGTGTTCCTTTTACTGGATTGGAGGGAGAGCCAAAGTCTCATGAGATTGTCTCCATAACTCATTTAAAGAAGTATGAGGTTGAGGCTAACCTGACTACCAAAGGAAGAATCAGAGGTTTACCTGCTCAGTTTTTATAGGAGAAAGATCGCTATTTTTATAAGATGAAGAGTACAATTGCTTTTGAGGCTATCTTTGCTTTTCTTGCCTATGGGTTGTTCTTATTTCTTAACATCGAAAAATTTGTGGATGTTAACACTATTAGGATCTTTTTGATCGGGAATCCAGTCCCTGCACTGCTAGGAGATACTTATTATTCCATCCATCTTCGGTATTTTTATCAAGGAGGGATGATCATTTCTTGTACACCATTGTTATATCAGTGGTTTATTTCTCACTTACCTCGGTTTGTTGCTTTCTGAGATATCAAAAAGGAACCTGTTGGGAGCCAAATATGATGGCTCTCACTCATCCTGACATTGTTTGGTATCATCAGGCTTATCATGATATGGAGATTATTGATAGTTGTGGTAGTTTCCCCAATGCGGCTCTTCTTGGTACAAAGGGAGGAATTACTTACAATCCCGTTCTTGTATGTCGTCAACTTGGATATCCGATGAGAGACAAGCCAAACAACATTCATCTGAGTGGTTTCTTTCTCAAAGAAGGAGAAGATCATAAGGAAGCTAAGAAAGATATTGAGAAGGCTTGGCGCCATATTCATAGAAATGGTAGAAAAGATTTGGGACCAAGGGGAGCTTTTTCCTTAGAGCCTCATCTCTATTGGGTACAAGCAAGGGCAATTCAATTGAAGATGCCATATTCTCGTGAAGAACTTATACTTGATATGTGTGATCGGTGGATCTGGAACTGACTGTTTAACGCTGGTTCGCGAAATGTCGCGGAAGCAAGAGTCGCCACCGTCTTTTATTTTCTCCAAAGGGAAAGGACAAAAGCACAGAAAAATTCCTTAAAGAGATAGTTTCTCGGTTCGGGAGGTAGATTATAGAAAGGGAAGGTGTTAGCACCCTTTCTATCCATGGTTATCCATGGGCTCTTAGATGCTTGCTCATTGTGTTTTCAAAAAGGTTTGTTTGCTTTTCAACTGTGGGTTTTAAAAAGTTTCTTTGAAAATTTCAGTTCGACTCTTGTATCTGTCCTCAAGAGTGTTTGAAAAATTGCTTTCGAAAGCTTTTTGAAAAGGTGTCGGTGTGAAAAGTATTTTTGAATTTTTGTTTGAAATTTAGAGCAAGTATATATGAGAACCTACCTACCCTAAGGAATTCATCTGTGTAAATGTCCTTTAAAGTAGTGCCATCCCACCATTGAGAGGTAGGTAGCACCACCGTTGGAGGTGTTCGGGTCAATTCGAGGTTCGGGACATGGTGATCACCAGAGCAATAGGGAGACACCTTAGAAGCTACCCTCATGCCAGGTTCCCGGATCATGAGGACTTACTAAGACATCCTCTACTCGACGATCACCTTTCGAGGTAAGGCAACAGTGAGGCGTACCCTAGGGGTGGTGTGTGCGATTCGTGTGTCGTTTTCATTTTTGTCTTTTGTCATGTTATTGGTGATCTAGCGCTTGTTTTTATTTTGTCCATACATTCTTTCATGCCTTGATTAACAATTAAAAGTGCGAGAAGTAAAGATTCTAAAGCTATTACAAAAGGCGCGGGTCCACATCGCCAAAATTAAACCAGGACCCGATTTGACAGAAAATAAAGAAAGCAAATAAAAAGTGCGAGAAAGTTAATTACATGGTTTCGGGGGAGATACATAAATATTTAAACGAAATAAAATAAATGCGCGAATTAATAAGAATTAAAAATGAGGGCGTTGGACCCTTTTTGCAAAATTAAATTACATGGAATTAATTAATTAAAAAAAGAAGGAAATTGTTTTTTTTGTATTTTTTGGTATTTATGATTTAAATGAAAAAAGAATTAATTGAAATTAAATGCTAACCCTAATTCTATTTGTTTTTTAATTTATTAAGAAAAGAAGATTAAAACCTAATATTAACCCTAATTAATTTACATGCAAATTTAATTATAAAGTAAATATTTAATTATTTAATTATTTAATTGTTATGGAATGAAAGAAAAAAGATGAAAATTAATTAAACCCTAGTTCTATGTTTTTTTAGGTTTTTATTAAAAGAATTAAAATTAAACCTAATTTAACTAATTAATTTATGAACTTATTTACAAAATATTAACTAATTAAATATATTTAATTTTTGGTCTTTTCTGATTTTTATGGTATTTTGTGATTTTATGAAAATATAATTAAATTAACAGAATTAATTAAAAATAATAATTGAAAGTAAAAAAAGTAAAGAAAAAATAAAGAATAATAAAAGAGTTTGCAAACCTGGGGGTTCATACCCCAAATAGGAGGTTTTCTCTTAGTAAATCTGGCCCATTTACCTTGGCCCTTTTGACCTTTTCCAGGCAGCGTGCTGGCGTGTTGACTAGGGCTTATCATGTTCCTCACATCTATGCCTTTGAATTCATGAAACTGAACGCATGGCATGCTTGATGGTGGAGCGTATGGTATACCCCTTAGGCTGAAACTGCATATAATTATGAATTGAAAAATAATGTGAAAGGAAGTGAGGACCTGGGGCTCGAACCCAGGTCATGTACGTTGCCAACACTCTCGCTTACCACTGAACCAATTCACGCGTGTTTAATATATAACAACTAACAAATATTATAAAAGAAAGATGGTCAGTGGCTTAAAAACGCGCGCAGAATTTGAATCTTCCACTCATGGACAGCCACCTCACCTTCTTCTTCCTTGGCCTGATTTTTCCTGAAACATAAACAGAATAAGCAATGGTTTTGAAACGTTGCTGTAGGCACTATACAAGAAAATAGCGATTAGCACATGAACGTTCATAAATTGTTCGGACTAGGGCCATTAGAATCGTCTCTCTCTCGTGATTTCAACTATGTATCTCTCATGGCCTAATTATTCCAGGTTTGAAAACCCCCAAATTGATTTCCACGGAAACCTAATATGCTTTCATGGTAGATTCCTCGTTTGGGCATGAAACTTCAATCAAACTATGCAGTTAGTTTGCAAACATCATCCTAAACACAAAAACAACAACAAAACATGTTAAAAATGCATGAGTAATGGAAAACGATTTTGAAATTTTCTCTACCAATTCCAATGATGATTTCACGTTTCCTTGAGTATGGGGCTTAGGGAATGAATGGAATACGTCCTATGATCTTTGAGGAAGCTGATGGAGTAGTTATTTGGCTCTGAATCGCCCTAGAATTAGGTTTTCAGAATTGAATTTTCTTGATAAAGTTTCAAGTTTGTGCAAGGGTTTTCTGCGCAGCTCAATGGTCAATTCAATTAGGGTTGTGTTCTATGTATAAGTAAGAGTGAATTAGGTCAAGAATTCTGATCAAAATCCATGCATTGATGGTTTATGAGATTTGATTTTCAATCATTATTTTTTCAATCTTTTTCATGCAATTTTGTACCAATCATGATCCAATCAATCCAATTCCTTCCAAATCTGATCATGCACGAATCATTGAGCCTATTACATGTGCAAAAAGATTTGATAAGTTAAGTTAAGTATTTTTCATATATTTAATTGATTTAAATGAATTATTATTAATAAAAATTCAAATAAATAAATAAAAAATGAATAAAAACTTCCCTTTGGGCCAAGTGGTCGTGCACATGCTTGGGATGATGAATTGTGGAAGAAAAATGGGCCCATTAGCAATTTTAGGTCATTTGAATCAATGTTGACTTTTCAAAATATCCAAAAATTGCCCAACTTCCACAAGGCATAACTTGCTCAATTTTTAAGATTTTCTCATGTTATTGGACATTTTAGAAAGGTATTTGAGTCTTCTAATCAATGTCTTTGGTCCCATGTCATTTTGATTTACCAATCTCAAGTTATGGCCTTTGACTTAAAGTCCCTTTTTGTTGACTTTTGAAAATGACCTATAATGTTGAAATTGATAACTTTTTGTGAGAGCATTCCTTGGACTTGAAGTATGAAGATGAGTTGTAGGAAATGTCTTTCTCTTAAAAATGAGCTTTGGATGGAATTTTTCTGATAATCCATGTGAAAGTTATGCCCTGGTCAATTTACAGTTGACTTTTTCAACTGTCCAAATAAGGAAACTTTTGCATCTTGATGATTTTTGAGCCAAGTTTTGAGAATCATGATCAAGCATTGATCAAATGATGTTTGTGGCTTCAAAATGATATGTTGATAAAAAATTTGAACTTTTGACTGCCAAATGACCATTTTGCCCCTGCAGTTGACTGTTGAGCAATTAGGGTTTTTGACTGTGCAATTTTATGCTGAAAGTCTTGAAACTTGATATGAGGATGCTTGACCATATTTGTAGGCATGTGAGACTTGATTGGGCCTTTGGAAACTTCATTTTCTTGATCAGAACAAAAACCCTAATTTTGACTGCTTAGGAGACCCTTGCACTGTGCAACCCTTGGGGGATTTTGAAGCTTGACTTGGCAATTTCTTGAAGAATATGGGAGGGCAAATTTTGGGGTACAACAGTTGCCCCTGTTCAATCTTCTTAGACCTGAGGATGCAGATTGGCTGACGTGCCTTTCGTAATCCGAGGGTAGAAGATGATTGAACACTAGAGTGCCCAGAAATTTGCGCTCACATGGTGGAAATAGGCTTATAGATGCCATTTGGAGATTGATGGGGGATGATGGGCTTATAGATGCCATCTGGATGTTGATCGCATAAGAGATTCCTTAGCGAGAACTTGCGTACCTGCAAAAGAAAAATGAGTACCTGACACGTTGCAGGAGCTGGTTTTCAGATGTTTGGTATAGATGTGTCCTGACTGGTTACAGGAGCTGAGTCTGGAGCTTCAAAAGATGATGAATGAACCAGGGATGGTTACTACCTTAGCATGAACGGTGAGAGAACCTTGGGTGACTTTAACTTCAACAACGCTCGTTGAGAAAATCTTGGGGGGAATTACCATCTTCGCAGTATCGAGAAGAGAACCAATAGGCAATTATAATCTCAAAAGCGGACGTTTGAGAAGAACCTGGAATGGAATTATCATCTCCGCACCGCTGGGGAGAGAACCATAGGAAATTATAATCTCAAAAGCGGACGTCTGAGAAAGACCTGGGATGGAATTATCATCTCACGCACCGTCGGGGAGAAAACCATAGGAAATTATAATCTCAAAAGCGGACGTTTGAGAAAAACCTGGGCTGGAATTATCATCTCACGCACCGTCGGGGAGAGAACCATAGGAAATTATAATCTCAAAAGCGGACGTTTGAGAAAAACCTGGGCTGGAATTATCATCTCACGCACCGTCGGGGAGAGAACCAAAGGAAATTATAATCTCAAAAGCGGACGTCTGAGAAAAACCTGGAATGGAATTATCATCTCACGCACCGTCGGGGAGAGAACCATAGGAAATTATAATCTCAAAAGCGGACGTCTGAGAAAAACCTGGGATGGAATTATCATCTCACGCACCGCCGGGGAGAGAACCATAGGAAATTATAATCTCAAAAGCGGACGTCTGAGAAAAACCTTTGATAACTTCTACTGAGTCTTCATCAGAAAAATCTGTTGGGAGTCGATTTAGATGGAATAGAGAAGGCCTTGGACTGGATAAGAAATCTTTGGAGTCGATTAACTGAACCGGTCTAGGTCTTGAAATATGATTCAACAGCTACACCCTGGCAAGATACATGAATCGAGTCTGGAATTAGTAAGGTTGGTGAGTTGTCTCTACTGACAGGTTATCCTCATGGACGAGTGTCTATAACGACGAGTGTCTATGACGACGAGTGTCTATAACGACGAGCGTCTATGACGACGAGTGTCTATGATGACGAGTGTCTATAACGACGAGTGTCTATAACGACGAGTGTCTATGATGACGAGTGTCTATAACGACGAGTGTCTATGACGACGAGTGTCTATGACGACGAGTGTATATAACGACGAGTGTCTATAACGACGAGTGTCTATAACGACGAGTGTCTATGACGACGAGTGTCTATAACAACGAGTGTCTATAACGACGAGTGTCTATAACAACGAGTGTCTATAACGACGAGTGTCTATAACGACGAGTTGTCTATAACGACGGTTGTCTATAACGATGGGTGTCTATAACAACGGGTGTCTATAATGACGGGTGTCTATAACGACGAGTGTCTATGACGACGAGTGTCTATAACGACGAGTGTCTATGACGACGAGTTGTCTATAACGACGGTTGTCTATAACGACGGGTGTCTATAACAACGGGTGTCTATAACGACGAGTGTCTATAACGACGAGTTGTATCAGAGAAATCTTTAGGCATTGATTTAACTGGATTTGTATTCTTTGACTGGATTTGTCTACTTTGACTGAATTTGTCTTCTCTGACTGGATTGGTCTCTTTTGACTATATTTGTCTACCCTGACATAGCTGATCATTTAACTGTATCCTTCCTGAAAGGTAAAGGTCAGTCATATGCAGTGCATGATATGGATCAAGCAACGACATAAATGAGATTATATGACATGATGCGTATATGCATGTATCATGATGTATGGAAATGTGATGTTTATGAATGTATCTTCGTCTTGGGAAAGTAAATCCTTGACGGGTGCCGGGAAGTTAAATCCTGGGCTGATGTCTGAAGAGTAAAGTTCTTCATCTCCGCTGGGGATGATAGTTGCAAGAATACCGGTAGGAGAAGATGACTCCGTTGGGGAATAAACTTGGCGAATGGAATAACTCTGCGGGGGGAGAAGTACTCTGACGATCTTGCTGGGATGCGATACTCTGTGGGGAGAGAGATGCTTTGCTGAGTTGATAATAACTTGCTGGGGATATCTTTGCCGTGTTGGAAGCGTTTGATGGACTTCGCTGGGGATAAGAAGATTGCGTTGGCGACGATCTTTCCATGGCTTTTAGCTGAGGATAACCCAGTTATATCCTGGTAAGGAAATAACTCTTTGAATAAAGTCGGACGACGTGTTCGCTCTTGGTCGCATTCTTCAGCTGAACTTACCTTGGCCCTTCGGTGGACAGAGCAACCGGATCATTTCTGATATTGGAGAGGAAGACCTGTGAAGGAGTTTGATGATTAACGAATCTTCTTCTGGTAGGCAAGTGACGAGATGCCGGGACATAGTCATACGCTTTGATCCCTAACTTTTGCCTGGACCGCCCTTTCGGGTTTTCAGTCCACCGGGATACCCATTTTTGCCCAAGCCGCCTCTTCAGGTTTTCGACTTGCCGGGTGTACAAATTTTTCATTTTCATCCCTTATTTTTGCCCGAACCCTTTTGGTTCGCCGGGAAGCCCTTATTTTTGCCTAGGTCGGTCGACCTAGCGAGTCTTTGATTACGCGTAGTATTTTTTCCGACTATGTCCATGCTCTCAGAGAGTAGGGAGTTGCCCCTGTTAGAAGTGTTTTGTCATGCCACCCGAAGATCTTCGCTTGATCATCCAATGTCCCAAGTGACTCAGGCGGAGATTTGCCCCAGGCTAGTTGGCCTTTTGAGAGATTTTGAATCTTGACCTAATTGCCCCAGATGATGAACAATAGTCATGCCATGCCCCTTGATTGGAGATGCTTTTGTTCACTAGGTATTCATCGTGCGAATTTTCCTGCTGTTCAAACAAAAAGTCATATGCAAACAAAGTTATGTTAAAAATGCAAAGCTTATGTCTGTCTTGAAGATTTTGAAAATGCATTCTTTTTCATAAAACAAGTGAATGTTTGTAAAACGTGATGTCAACTCCGTATTTTATAGCAAGCCTTAAGGAGTCAGGATACCTTTGTAACAGTATGCTTTCGAACTAGCCCATGCTTCAGCTAGGACTTTTTAGGGTTGTAACTTGGCCTGGTTCACGGTTTAAGAAACAAAGGATAAAGGCTCAAATTTCATTTGTACCCACCCGCTCTTCGTGATGTTGTTCGATCCTAAACTCAGCTGATCGTGCGTTAGATCTTGTTTGAGTCTTTGCTTTGATATACCAATGATGGTTCGGATATTGACAATTTATTTTGAATAGGCAGTCATTCCTTTTTGTTGTTGAGGGTTTGTAGGGCCTCTTTCTTTTTTGATTGCGTTATCCCTAAATTTTGCCTGAATTGTTTCCTCTTTTGGAATTACAGTCAGCGGGATGCCCCAGTTTTGTAAGTCTCCTTCATAGGTTTTGACTTAATGGGCTTTTTTATTTTGATAGATCATGACTGCCTGTCGTTATCATTATTCGGAACCATCACTGTCTTTCTTGTAAGGATCTCTTTTGGTGCCATTCGTTATGCACTTGGATCAACTGAGATAACTACCCTGCCCCAGGTTATGATTAAGGGTTTTAAATTTCGAAAAGAAAAACTCCTACTTCTTTGGCTCAGAGGGGTTGACGAGGGATTATCATCCTTATAACTCCAGTATTTAGGGATTGAAACAATGCTTGTACCTCATCAGCGGGGTCTGTTCAAAAGCATACTGTAGATCATGGTATCGTTTTCGTCATCCTCCCTCAAGAGGCTTAGAATTGTAGATCAAGCGTTGACATCAGAAAAAATATGAAAATGATTTGCATTTAGTGAATACGAATATATTGTTTCAGAACAGACATATGCGATGCATTAATGAAATAACAATGTTTAACATGAGTAAATGTTTGAACAAAAGAAAAGTGCAACTTGAACATTCGAATGCACAAAAATTTCTCAATCCTAGCCATGTTTTGGCAAGGGAGCAGTAATCACGTGGGGAGTCTTGGGCACTTTAAACTGAATCTCTCCAGCGTCGATCATGTCTTGGATCTTATTTTTCAAGCTCCAACAATCATCTGTAGTATGCCCCGGGCTGTCAGAATGATAAGCGCAGCGGGCGTTGGGGTTATACTTCGGTGACGTTGTATTTTGGCTCTTCGGAGCTTCTTTTAGAGTTATCAGCTTGGTCTCCAGCAACTGTGGCAATATCTGGGATAAGGTCATGCTGAGCCGAGTGAACTGCCTTCTCTCACTCTTTTGTTGGTTGTGATGTTGAATTTGTGACACTGGAGCCATTTGAGGAGCTCTCCCCTTACCTCCTCGTCTCAAAGGTGGTTGAACGATGACTGGCTTTTTACCCTTAGGCTTTTGCCCCAGTTGGTTACCCTGAAGCAGTTGGTTGACGAGAAACCAGAGCTCATCTTGTCTTTGAGCTAGCCCTTGAATGGTAGTCACCTGCCCCAGCATCTGGACCTTCAATGCATCCACCTCAGCTTGTAGGTGTTTCAGCCCTTCATCCTCAGCACTGTTCCTGACAAAGGTCTCCATGAGAAGTGTCCTTAGCTCCTCCTTCCCTTTGGATAGATTCAGGAGGATTTCCCCGAACCGAGTCTCTAGGGCAAGAAAGTCCTGGTTATCTTGTTGGGAAGCCATTGCTGAAATAAACAGCGAGAACGGTAAGTGATCTGCAACAAGGATACCTGTTATGCAATGATGAGTATGACATGCATGTAATGTTTTCAAGGACCTCGCGGGGTAAACAAGAAAATTTGTTAGCGTTTGGATCCGGTAGCTTGATTGAAGGCACTTCATATTGTTGAGAGTCCTTCTTCAAGGGTCAAAGGCTCACCATATCCAGTGGGTCATAGCCTCTGACAATCTTGGCTAGAGGAAAATAAATCCTCTTTGCCCCTTGCTGGGATAGTTGATTCACCATGACCTGCATCACAAACCCTTGAGATCCTTGAAATGGGTTAGGATGTATGCAATGGTATGATGTTATGGTATGCATGGGGTAATGTGAGTAGCCCTGTTATGGGTCCCAATTAAGGACTGCAAACCAAAACCTGCAAGAAACTTAGTAAACCTGTCATGAGTCCCAATTAAGGACTAAAACAAACCCTGCAAGAAACTTGGTAAACCTTGTTATGAGTCCTGGTTAAGGACTAAAACAAAAAACCTGTAGGAAATTCAGTAAACCCTGTTATGAGTCCTAGTTAAGGACTATAAACAAAACCTGCAAGCAAACTCAGTAAACCTGCCATGAGTCCTAATTAAGGACTATGGACAAATCCTGCAAAAACATAGCAAACCCTGCTAGTAATTCCTGTGTTAGATAACAAGCATGCAAACAGTCAAGTACGAAGGCACACAAGTCACACAAGAGAAGCCCTTAGAGCTTAAGGCCAGCATGAGGTCTGGGTATTACCCTCTTGAAGTTGGTGGGCTCAACCTGTCCTATTAGAAGTAACCGGGTTCTAAGGGTCCCAATATCACGGGATTGCTTTCATTGTTCATCGTTTCGATTTGGCCACTGAACTGGCGACCGAAATATTCCAGGAAAGCAACCCTCAATTGAGTGTAGTATCGAGTATCAACCAACCTCGGACTGCACCAAAGTCAGTTATCTCACTACCCTAAAGAGGCCAAGATAGTTCAATTAAGGTTCCTAAGGTCTGTTGATGCTTCATGACACCACGCGGAGGCCCCGTACTCTCCTTGACTGAACTCAAGGGTTACCGGTACACACCAAAGTGCCACATCAACGTAGCAGACTGTTTCAACCATGTCGGTATACCCCGCACAGTTCCCTCACAGTCTTGTTGCTACTTTCTAAGAAGGTATCCCCCAGATCCGGGTTAGGATCTATAGAACTCCCAAGCAACCCACAATTTAAAGCACACAAGGAAAACAATTGAAAACATAGTTATGAACTAGCCCTAAGGTACACCTCACTTTAAGTTAATTCCCCAGCAGAGTCGCCAGTTCTGTGATCGGTGGATCTGGAACTAACTGTTTAACGCTGGTTCGCGAAATGTCGCGGAAGCAAGAGTCGCCACCGTCTTTTATTTTCTCCAAAGGGAAAGGACAAAAGCACAGAAAAATTCCTTAAAGAGATAGTTTCTCGGGTCGGGAGGTAGATTATAGAAAGGGAAGGTGTTAGCACCCTTTCTATCCATGGTTATCCATGGGCTCTTAGATACTTGCTCATTGTGTTTTCAAAAAGGTTTGTTTGCTTTTCAACTGTGGGTTTTAAAAAGTTTCTTTGAAAATTTCAGTTCGACTCTTGTATCTGTCCTCAAGAGTGTTTGAAAAATTGCTTTCGAAAGCTTTTTGAAAAGGTGTCGGTGTGAAAAGTATTTTTGAATTTTTGTTTGAAATTTAGAGCAAGTATCTATGAGAACCTACCTACCCTAAGGAATTCGTCTGTGTAAATGTCCTTTAAAGTAGTGCCATCCCACCATTGAGAGGTAGGTAGCACCACCGTTGGAGGTGTTCGGGTCAATTCGAGGTTCGGGACATGGTGATCACCAGAGCAATAGGGAGACACCTTAGAAGCTACCCTCATGCCAGGTTCCCGGATCATGAGGACTTACTAAGACATCCTCTACTCGACGATCACCTTTCGAGGTAAGGCAACAGTGAGGCGTACCCTAGGGGTGGTGTGTGCGATTCGTGTGTCGTTTTCATTTTTGTCTTTTGTCATGTTATTGGTGATCTAGCGCTTGTTTTTATTTTGTCCATACATTCTTTCATGCCTTGATTAACAATTAAAAGTGCGAGAAGTAAAGATTCTAAAGCTATTACAAAAGGCGCGGGTCCACATCGCCAAAATTAAACCAGGACCCGATTTGACAGAAAATAAAGAAAGCAAATAAAAAGTGCGAGAAAGTTAATTACATGGCTTCGGGGGAGATACATAAATATTTAAACGAAATAAAATAAATGCGCGAATTAATAAGAATTAAAAATGAGGGCGTTGGACCCTTTTTGCAAAATTAAATTACATGGAATTAATTAATTAAAAAAAGAAGGAAATTGTTTTTTTTTGTATTTTTTGGTATTTATGATTTAAATGAAAAAAGAATTAATTGAAATTAAATGCTAACCCTAATTCTATTTGTTTTTTAATTTATTAAGAAAATAAGATTAAAACCTAATATTAACCCTAATTAATTTACATGCAAATTTAATTATAAAGTAAATATTTAATTATTTAATTATTTAATTGTTATGGAATGAAAGAAAAAAGATGAAAATTAATTAAACCCTAGTTCTATGTTTTTTTAGGTTTTTATTAAAAGAATTAAAATTAAACCTAATTTAACTAATTAATTTATGAACTTATTTACAAAATATTAACTAATTAAATATATTTAATTTTTGGTCTTTTCTGATTTTTATGGTATTTTGTGATTTTATGAAAATATAATTAAATTAACAGAATTAATTAAAAATAATAATTGAAAGTAAAAAAAGTAAAGAAAAAATAAAGAATAATAAAAGAGTTTGCAAACCTGGGGGTTCAGACCCCAAATAGGAGGTTTTCTCTTAGTAAATCTGGCCCATTTACCTTGGCCCTTTTGACCTTTTCCAGGCAGCGTGCTGGCGTGTTGACTAGGGCTTATCATGTTCCTCACATCTATGCCTTTGAATTCATAAAACTGAACGCGTGGCATGCTTGATGGTGGAGCGTATGGTATACCCCTTAGGCTGAAACTGCATATAATTATGAATTGAAAAATAATGTGAAAGGAAGTGAGGACCTGGGGCTCGAACCCAGGTCATGTACGTTGCCAACACTCTCGCTTACCACTGAACCAATTCACGCGTGTTTAATATATAACAACTAACAAATATTATAAAAGAAAGATGGTCAGTGGCTTAAAAAACGCGCGCAGAATTTGAATCTTCCACTCATGGACAGCCACCTCACCTTCTTCTTCCTTGGCATGATTTTTCCTGAAACATAAACAGAATAAGCAACGGTTTTGAAACGTTGCTGTAGGCACTATACAAGAAAATAGCGATTAGCACATGAACGTTCATAAATTGTTCGGACTAGGGCCATTAGAATCGTCTCTCTCTCGTGATTTCAACTATGTATCTCTCATGGCCTAATTATTCCAGGTTTGAAAACCCCCAAATTGATTTCCACGGAAACCTAATATGCTTTCATGGTAGATTCCTCGTTTGGGCATGAAACTTCAATCAAACTATGCAGTTAGTTTGTAAACATCATCCTAAACACAAAAACAACAACAAAACATGTTAAAAATGCATGAGTAATGGAAAACGATTTTGAAATTTTCTCTACCAATTCCAATGATGATTTCACGTTTCCTTGAGTATGGGGCTTAGGGAATGAATGGAATACGTCCTATGATCTTTGAGGAAGCTGATGGAGTAGTTATTTGGCTCTGAATCGCCCTAGAACTAGGTTTTCAGAATTGAATTTTCTTGATAAAGTTTCAAGTTTGTGCAAGGGTTTTCTGCGCAGCTCAATGGTCAATTCAATTAGGGTTGTGTTCTATGTATAAGTAAGAGTGAATTAGGTCAAGAATTTTGATCAAAATCCATGCATTGATGGTTTATGAGATTTGATTTTCAATCATTATTTTTTCAATCTTTTTCATGCAATTTTGTACCAATCATGATCCAATCAATCCAATTCCTTCCAAATCTGATCATGCACGAATCATTGAGCCTATTACATGTGCAAAAAGATTTGATAAGTTAAGTTAAGTATTTTTCATATATTTAATTGATTTAAATGAATTATTATTAATAAAAATTCAAATAAATAAATAAAAAATGAATAAAAACTTCCCTTTGGGCCAAGTGGTCGTGCACATGCTTGGGATGATGAATTGTGGAAGAAAAATGGGCCCATTAGCAATTTTAGGTCATTTGAATCAATGTTGACTTTTCAAAATATCCAAAAGTTTCCCAACTTCCACAAGGCATAACTTGCTCAATGTTTAAGCTTTTCTCATGTTCTTGGACATTTTGGTAAGGTCTTTGAGTCCTCTAACCAATGTCTTTGGTCCCATGTCATTTTGATTTACCAATCTCAAGTTATTGCCTTTGACTTAAAGTCCCTTTTTGTTGACTTTTGAAAATGACCTATAATGTTGAAATTAATAACTTTTTGTGAGAGCATTCCTTGGACTTGAAGTATGAAGATGAGTTGTAGGAAATGTCTTTCTCTTCAAAATGAGCTTTGGATGGAATTTTTCTGATAATCCATGTGAAAGTTATGCCCTGGTCAATTTACAGTTGACTTTTTCAGCTGTCCAAATAAGGAAACTTTTGCATCTTGATGATTTTTGAGCCAAGTTTTGAGAATCATGATCAAGCATTGATCAAATGATGTTTGTGGCTTCAAAATGATATGTTGATCAAAAATTTGAACTTTTGACTGCCAAATGACCATTTTGCCCCTGCAGTTGACTGTTGAGCAATTAGGGTTTTTGACTGTGCAATTTTGTGCTGAAAGTCTTGAAACTTGATATGAGGATGCTTGACCATATTTGTAGGCATGTGAGACTTGATTGGGCCTTTGGAAACTTCATTTTCTTGATCAGAACAAAAACCCTAATTTTGACTGCTTAGGAGACCCTTGCACTGTGCAACCCTTGGGGGATTTTGAAGCTTGACTTGGCAATTTCTTGAAGAATATGGGAGGGCAAATTTTGGGGTACAACAATATGTTTGTGAGGACTACTCCTCCCCTTTTAGCTGATGTGGAAGAACTTCAGCTTGCTTTGGTTAGGATGCAGCAAGAGAAGGAAGCATGGAAGAACAAATGTCAAACTTTAGAGATGTCCTACTCAACAGAATTGAAAGAGAAGGATGACTTGATCGAGATTCTTGACAGTCGTGCTATGGAGATGATGAAGAAGCAAGAGGATATATTTTTATCTAGAGATCATCCAGGTCCTGGTCAGCCATTTTCTAATTAAGATGGTTAGAAAGAAGTCGTTGATAGGTATGAAGAAGAGAACAAGCAGTTGAAGGCTCAGATTGAAAGGCTCAAAGGAAAGCGCCAACGTATAGAGAGATCTTCATAAAATTTGGATCCTTAGGATTTTTAAATTCTATGTTTATCCTCGTCTACTTAGGATTGTTGAAACTTGTACTAAAAGTTGTAATCCATTCCGAAGTTATTATAATAAAAGTTTCAGTATTTCCAAATATGTTAGTACTTTAATATTTGCAATTGTCTATAATTCTTTGAGTTTCTTGAAATAATAATAATAGTAATAAACAAATCATATGAATTTCATAGCACGCATCATTTTTCACATGTTTTTTGCATTTCTGTTCATACCCGGGTATCTTACTGTGTTTCTCTACTTCAACAGTCAGCAAGTTTTCTCATCGATTCAATACTCGGGCTAATTCCAAGACGAAAATGGAGAATCTTGAACAGGATAATCGCGAGCTACGTGAAGAAATTACTACTTTGAGGGCCGGTATGGCCAATATGACTTCTTTGGTGGAATCATTGGTGGTTTCTCAAAATCAGCCACCACCCCCTCCTTCGTCTCCTCATGCTACTCAGCCACAACAGACGAATGTTACTTCCAAGGTTCCATCAGTTTCCATTTCTGTTACTCCAGTTACTGCTGCTCAATACCGTATGCCACAAGGTTACCCATGGGGAATGCCTGAGAATTTCATGCCAGAAGGCTACAACCTTGATGCTCAAGTTGCTCCATTTTCTCAAACTGTTGTTATTTCTGCACCTCCTGTGGTGCATGCTACTCCTGTTGCAAATAATGAGATTCATCATGTTGTTCCTCCTACAATGAATGTTATGCCTGTTATCAATGATGAAATTTATCATCATGCTCCTCCACCAAGTGAAAGTTTTGGATTCTATGACCGATTGGATGATTTTCAGGATCAGTTCAATGAAATGCAGAAAGAAGTGGAGGCTCTCTGAGGGAAAGAATTATTTGGATAGAATGTCAATGATCACTGCTTAGTTCCTAATGTAAAAGTGCCAGCAAAGTTCAATGTGCCTGAATTTGAGAGGTAAAAGGGCAACGCTTTTCCTCATTACCACCTGGTGATTTATATCAGAAGGATGTCCACTCATACCGATAACCAATACTTTCTTATTCATTTCTTCTATGATAGTTTAACCGGTGCTGCTTTGAAATGGTATATGGGTTTGAACAGTAGCAACATTCGCACCTTTAATGATTTGGGTGAAGCTTTTATCAAGTTGTATAAGTAAAACATGTTCATGGCACCTAACTATGACCAATTGAGAGTGATGGCTCATAAAGATAAGAAGTCATTCAAAGAGTATGCAGCATTGGCGCGAAATTTCTGCCCAGGTGGTACCCTGATGGGAGAGCAAGAGATGACCAAGGTCTTTCTGAAAATCCTTGGATCATTTTATTATGAAAGGATGGCGCCATTGTGCCAAGTGATTTCACTGAGATGGTAAGTATGGGTGTTCATCTAGAAGAAGCTGTCAGGGAAGGACATTTGACAAAGACGGAGTAACAAAGAAATCATTATATGGGTTTTATAGAAATAAAGAAAGTTAAAATGTTGTCATTGAGGAAAGAAAGTTTATACCTCTGAGAAGACATCATCAGTACCAACAACAAGTTGCTTTTGTGACTCCAATCGTCAATGTAGCTCCGACTGGTGTTGCCTATCAAAGAGCATCGCCTCAAGGTAATCAAGGGTAAAGTCATAAGAGAGAATCTTTTGACCATATTCCAATGAGTTATGAAGAGTTGCTTTCGGCTTTGATTCAAAAGAAATTGGTGCAGACTAGGCTTCCCTCTGCTATTCCTTCACCTTTACCATGGTATTATAAGGCAGATCAGACTTGTGATTTTCATCAAGGATCCCTAAGGCACAATATTGAAAATTGTTTTCCCTTGAAGTCTGAAGTGCAGAAGATGGTGAGATTTGATCTCCTATCTTTTAAAGATGTTGGTCCTAATGTGAAGGATAATCCACCACCCAAACATGGAGGTGGAAATGCCATAAATATGGTTGTTGGTTGTCCTGGGGACTTCTGGATTTTTTATATCAACCTGGTTAGAGTTGATTTAGTGAAGATGCGTGATGATCTCTGTGAGTTCAGCTATTATACACATGACCATGTTGGTTGTAGTATTTGCAGTATAGTTATCCATGGATGTGATAAAGTGAGAGCTGACCTTCAAGAAATGATGGATGAAGGTCTTATCTACATAATTAGACCAAGGGCTAAATATGAAGAAGATGTGAATATGATTTATGGATGTCCCAGTGAATTCCGGATTGTTGATGTGAATTACATGAATGATGATCTAGTACAGCAGCACGCTACGTTTTCTCACATGGATGGCCAAGAAGAACATCATTATGGGTCTTGTCAGATCTGTTGTAGGGATTCTCATGGTTGTTCTATCGTAAGAAAAGGTGTTCAGTTATTTCTAGATAATGGTACTATCAAATTCACAGGCAATAGAGATGATTACAATGGAGTTAATATGATTTAATATTACTCAGTTGAGGCCATGTCTAATGATGATTATGTTTCTGTTGAAGAGTTCTTTTCTTATGATGAAGGTATGTTCTCTGATAATGATTTTGTAATGCCTAAAGATTCTGAAGTGGGGGTGAATGTCATTATGTCGTGTTTTGGTGTTCCCTCTCCTATAGAGATTGAGTACCATAGCAAGCTTGTTGTTTCTCCCGTGGTTATTTGTCTGCTTGGTCATGTCCCATATGAATCAGATAAAGTTGTTCCTTATAAGTACAATGCAACTATTCTAGAGGATGGTGTGGAAATTTCTATCCAACCTTTATCCTATGTTGAGAATATTGCTGAAGCTAGTCGGGTAACCCGCGGTGGTCATGTCTTCGCCCCTACCTTTCGAGGGGATATTAATTCTGATAAAAAGGTTTTTGAGAATATTGAACCTAAGGAAATGGTAGGAGGGTCTAGTGGATCTGCCTTGGAAAATGATGTGGATGACTTGTTGAAAATCATCAAGATGAGTGATTACAATATTGTGGATCAGTTGTTGCAAACTCCGTCTAACATTTCCATTCTAGCCTTGCTAATGTACTCTTCTGCTCATCGGGAATCTCTGATGAGAGTGTTGGATCAGACTTTTGTTAAAAGTGACATGTCTCTGGATCAGTTCAGCAGTGTTATGGGGAATATTACATCTTGTAATAATCTGAGCTTTTATAATGACAAGTTTCCTGATGAAGGAAGAAACCATAACCCGACTCTCCATACTTCCATGAATTATAAGAATGACTCTTTGTCCAATGTTTTGATTGACAGTGGTTCTGCTTTGAATGTCATACCAAGAAATATGCTCATGAAGCTTAGGTACCAGGGAGTTCCCATGCACCCAAGTGGCATTTGTGAGTATAAGGTTTTCCTAAGAGGGGGAGGGGGTAAATTAGTACTTTTAAAATTATTTTCGGTTTTATGAATCTTTGATCTTTATTTTCTAGTTTTTTTTGGTTAAGTAGTGAAAGCGATAAAATGCGGAAAGTAAATGAACACCAGATGTATACTGGTTTCCCTCACAGCTCGAGAGTACTTCAGTCCTCTTGCCAACACAGAAGAGATTTCACTATAGTTTAGAATGATTGTACAAGCCTAATCACACCAAAGGTGATGCCTTACTATCTCATCTATAGGGAGATAAAAGGCTTTTAAATCCTTTAAGATCTTGAACACTAAGTGCAAGAAGAACAATCTTCTTCAATGCGAACACTTGCTTTCAACAATCCTGAATAGCAAGGGAAGTAAAAATGTATTCTTAATTTTTATAAGAGATCTTGAAATATGATACAATATATCAATCTTGGATTGATCTTATCCTTCAAGCAAAATAATTCTCAATAATTGATACAAGTGTTCACAATGATGATATGAAACTTAGAACAATTTTTCAATGAAAAATGTGTGCAAAAAGTTTCAATAAGAATTCTAATATAAAACACTTGAGAAAATTGAAAGATAATAAGTTTATGTAATTTGAATTGTAGATTGAAGAAGGTGGTTAACAATTATGAAATTATGAGTCAATATAGGCCTATATACAACATTCTAAAAATGTATGATTCCATAGAAAGATGTCATGCTTCATGAACCAAACAACACAACTTTTCTGCATTTTAAAACTATGAAAATTTTCACACTTCTTCGGTGGTAACCGGTTCCCATAAGTGGGTACTTGGTTACCATTTTTCTCAATATTACAGAATTTCAAAATTAGTGTTGGGTAACCGGTTCCCTTAAGTGGGTGACCGGGTTCCCCAAGACATAAGCTATTATTTTTGGAAACTGATGCAGGGTAACCGGTTCCCATATATGGGTGATCGGGTTCCCTAAGATATTTTTGAAAAATTACTTTTGAGAAAAGATGTGAAACATCAAGTCGTGGTTTCTAAAACATGTTTGAAGATTTATGACATGCATGAAACATTGTTATAAACACTTGTATGCATATAGAGAGATTGAATTCTTTATACCTTGACATTTGATTTGTTCACACAATATTTCTTCAAGACTTTGATAAATTTTGACTTGATTAAGATGTCTTGACTTGAGCCTTTAAATTTTGCAATCAATGATAGTTTGTCTTTATCAAAACTCTTTAGGAAGCTTGTCTTCACATTCTCCCCCTTTTTGATGATGACAACCTTTGCTTGAAAATTTTGATGCATCTTGATTTCTCTATCAAATTTTGAAAACTCCCTCTAATTCAGAGACTCCCCTTTGATCCATGCATGAGAGTTTTCTTTGAAATAATCTTGCTGCATTTTTTGTTAGAGAAAATAGAACACATACAAGCAATGATTCTTCTCCCCATTTTTCATTAGCAAAAAGGAATGGGGAAAGAAGAGAGCAATATATACCATAAATATAAATTATAATGAATAGAAAATTTGAAAAATCATACATCACCTTCATCTAAAATTCCAAGTTCTCGCAGAATTTTGTAGAAAGGTTCTTTTGCGAGAGGCTTTGTGAAGATATCTGCTAATTGATTATGAGTATCCATAAAAGCAACTTCGACGTATCCTTAAATCACATGATCATGAAGTAAATGATGTCGAATATCAATGTGTTTGGTTCTTGAGTGCATGATCAGATTCTTTGTAATATTGATCGCACTAGTGTTGTCACAACATAGAGGAATGCATCCGAGATCGAGTTTGTAGTCACAAAGTTGTTGCTTAAGCCAAAGTATTTGTGCACAATAGCTACCTGCTTCTATGTATTCTGCTTCGGTCATGCTAAGAGCAACGCATACTTGTTTCTTACAAGCCCACGATACTAAAGCATTTCCAAGAATATGACAAGTACCACTTGTGCTTTTTCTATCAGTTTTACAACCTAGAAAATTGATAAGTCTATCATACCATGCTCTTGGTACTTGTTTCTAACCATAAAGAGCTTATCTCAATTTAAAGACATGTAAAGGAATGGAACTGGTTTGGGTTTCTCCATGAAGAAGGAATTCGTGAAGCCGAAGTGCGCTTTGAGTAAATATCAAGACATCTTTCACAGTGCAGGCTATCTTCATCCAACTACTCCAAGGATCAACTTTATTCTCGAAGATGAATCAGAGCAAGAGGTGTCAAACTTTGTGACACATGGAGTCAGAGTCCAGAATTAGATCATTGTTGACGTTCCTTCTTGCATTCACATTTCAAAGTAATTTATTTTTGTTAGTCTTTTCAAAAATATTTCACTTTATCCAAAGTGAAAGTAACGATGTTGTATGTGTTAGAACATAGTTTGATTCTACAACCCTTGGTTAGAGTTTTGATGATAACAAATACAAAAAATAAATAAATACAAAGAATAAATACAAAGAACAAATATGCTCCTTAAAAATATGTTTTATGTATGCAGAAGTTCTGATCTGATCAGCATTAGAAGATAAGTCATAAAGTATTTCACGCTGAAGCAATCAGATTATACGCTGAAGATCGGTGACCAAAACATGCGCTTAATAACAATAAACTCTGATTCTGAACAAGACATGTCAAACCAAGTCATCAATATTCTGAAGCGTCATCAGCAGTTAAGGAAAGAAGACTCTGAAGCATTACTGAAAATTCAAGACAAAATTAATTCTAACGGCTTTCTTCAGACAAGATCTTCTTCAAAAGGAAAGTGTGTTAATATCATTAGACTTGCTTTATGGACAACGTCATTATATTGTCTATATAAACAAGTCAGCTTGCAAAAAGAAGCACGTACGTACACACAACAATTTGCTAAGAACACCAACCACGCATACTCAAGCTCTAGCAAATTCATTCTTTATTCTAAGCTTAACCTGTGTAATTTATCACAGTTGTTATAAACTGTTTTGTTAGAAAACAACAACACTTTTTTGTTTAATCATATTGTAAAAGATTTCCTTGAGATTAACCGGATTGTGGTTGTACTCAAGAAGACTTTAACAGTTGTTAAAGTAGCTGTTGTAATCTTTTGAGATTAGTGGATTAAGACCTCGTTGGAGAGAGGCGAAATCACCTTGACGGGTGGACTGGACTAGTTTGAGATCAAACGAACCAGGATAAAAATATTGTGTCATTAAGCTGTTTTAGATCCAAGTTTTTCAATTCAACCCCCCCTTCTCGTGTTTTTCACATCTTCAATTGGCATCAGAGCGCCTGGTTCTGAGCTTAAACACTTAACCGTGTCAATACAAGATCCAAGCATTAGAAAAACACTATGGTGGGACCAAGCCAAAACATCAGCAATGACAACAATGAAGACAGAGACGGATTCAGTGGTAAACCTCCAGTCTTTGATGGAGAAAACTTTGACTACTGGAAAGACAGAATTGAGAGTTTCTTTCTGGCACATGATGTTGATCTGTGGGACATGGTAACTGATGGATACACGCATCCAGTGGATGGACGTGGTCAGAAGATAGACAGGAAAATGATGTCTGATCAGCAAAAGCGTGAGTTCAGAAACCACCACAAGGCCAGAAAAATTCTCCTCAGAGCCATCTCATATTCAGAATATGAGAAAATATCAAACAGAGAAACTGCCAAGAATATGTTTGACTCTCTGAGAATGATGCATGAAGGCAACATTCAAGTCAAAGAAACCAAAGCCCTTGCGCTCATTCAGAAGTATGAGGCATTCAAGATGGAAGATATTGAATCTATAGAAACTATGTTTTCAAGATTCTAAACTCTTGTTGTTGGACTAAAAGTTCTTGACAAAGGGTATTCTACTGCTGATCACGTTAAGAAGATCATCAGAAGCTTGCCAAAACAATGGAGGCCAATGGTCACAGCTCTTAAGCTAGCCAAAGATCTCAACAAAATCTCTCTGGAGGAACTTGTTAGCTCCCTCAGAAGTCACGAGATAGAGCTAGAAGAAGATGAACCTCAAAAGCAAGGTAAGCCATTAGCTTTAAAATCTAACAGAAAATCTGACTCCAAAGTTTTGCATGTTGTGGAAGAAACCTCTGATGGATCCTCAGCAGAGGAAGATAAATTGTCTCTCCTCTCCAGAAGGGTGAACCAACTGTGGAAGCACAGGCAAAGGAAGTTCAGAAATCCCAGAAGATCAGAAAATCAGAATGAATCCTCATCCAGATACATAAGATCAGAATCCTCCTCTGGACACAGAAGATCTGAAGGTTCTTCAGGATACAGAAAGCCAAACAACAAAGACATCATCTGCTATGAATGTAACAAGCAAGGGAACTACAAAAGTGACTGCCCAAAGCTTCAGAAGGAGAAGCCCAAAAAGAAGTTTATCAAGGAAAAGAAGAAAAGCCTCATGGCTACATGGGATGATTCTGACACATCTGAAGCTGACTCAGAATCAGATGATGAAAGAGCAAACATAGCTCTCATGGCAAACGTATCAGAAGACAGTGAAGCTTCTGGTTCAGACTCAGAATCACACATTGAAGAGGTATTCCCTGACTTTACCGTAAACTTTACTAAGGCTGAACTTGCTGAAAGCCTAAATGAAATTCTAGAAAGGTATCAGCAGATCAGAGTCAAATTCAGAAACTTGAAAAGGAATCTTGCTTCTGACTCTCATAAGACTAAGAGTCTCAGATTGGAGAATTCCGAGTTAAGAGAAAATGTTCCAAAATTAGAAAACCAGTTGCAAAACTCTCAGAAGGAAACAATCTCTGAAACTCCCAGCAATGCTGATGAGATCATCAAAGAGTATGATCACAGCTTTCAGAAGTTTCTAGCTAAAAACATAGACAGAAGCAAGATGGCTTCAATGATCTATGGAGTTAGCAGAAATGGCAGAAAAGGGATAGGATATCAAGGTAAGGTACCTACACCAAAAAATTCCATGGATTTAGTTATAAAATGCACTCCACTTGATTCATATTTTATATATGGGCACACACATGACATAAAATACACGACTAGTGATTATTCTGTCAAACCAAAATTCAATCAGAATTTTGGTAAAGCTAACAAATCAGGACCCAAGAAAATGTGGGTACCTAAGGATAAAAGCATACATGTGGCAGATATCTTTAGCAGCAAAGCAAAGACACCAATCACGGTACCTGGACTCTGGCTTCTCACGACACATGACGGGAAGAAGGCATATGTTCCAAAGCCTGGAACTTAAGCCTGGAGGCCACGTAGGCTTTGGAGGAAATCAGAGAGGAAAGATCATTGGCTCTGGAACAGTAGGTAATGGAAATCTTCCCTCTATAAGTAATGTTTTATTAGTTGATGGATTAATGCATAACCTGTTATCCATAAGTCAATTAAGTGATAATGGTTATGATATGATCTTCAATCAAAATTCATGCAAAGCTGTTAGTCAAAAAGATGGGACTATCCTATTTAATGGAAAGAGGAAAAAGAACATTTATAAAATAAAACTTTCTGAACTAAAAAGTCAGAATGTAAAATGTCTTTTGTCTGTTAACAACGAGCAATGGATCTGGCACAGAATATTGGGACATGTTAGTATGAGAAGAATATCTCAGATTAACAAACTCAATCTGGTCAGAGGACTTCCTAACTTGAAGTTCAATTCAGATGCTCTGTGTGAAGCATGTCAGAAAGGCAAGTTTGCAAAACCTGCTTTCAAATCCAAAAATGTTGTTTCCACCTCTAAGTCATTAGAACTTCTGCACATTGACTTATTAGGACCAGTAAAAACTGCTTCAGTCAGTGGCAAGAAATATGGGTTAGTAATCGTAGATGACTATAGCAGATGGACATGGGTAAAGTTCTTAAGACACAAGGACGAGTCACACTCTATGTTTGTTACCTTCTGCAACCAAGTTCATAATGAAAAGGATCTTAGAATTGTCAAAGTCAGAAGTGATCATGGTGGAGAATTTGAAAATAAATATTTTGAATTATTCTTTAATGAAAAAAGGCATTATGCATGACTTCTCTTGTCCTAGAACTCCCCAGCAAAATGGAGTTGTAGAACAAAAGAACAGAACATTGCAAGAAATGGCCAGAACCATGATCAATGAGACTAACGTTGCTAAGATATTCTGGGCAGAGGCAATAAACACAGCGTGTTACATTCAGAATAGTATCTCCATAAGACCTATTCTGGAAAAGACTCCATATGAATTGTGGAAGAACAGAAAGCCTAACATTTCTTATTTTCACCCATTTGGATGCACATGTTTTATTTTGAATACAAAAAATTATTTGAACAAGTTTGACTCTAAGGCATAAAAGTGTATTATTTTAGGATACTCTGAACGCTCAAGAGGGTACAGAGTATACAATACAGAAACACAGATTGTTGAAGAGTCAATCAGTGTTAGGTTTGATGATAAGCTTGACTCTCAAAAGTCAAAGCAGAATGAACTCCTTGCAGGTATGGAAGTTAAACTTACAGGTACTGAAGACAACTCATCAGAGGCTCTCAATAGAGACACTCCCTCAACAGTAGAAAGAGTTACTACAAGCAATCCAACACCTTCTATTGATCAACTCCAGAAAAGACTATCCAGAAGCAGCATTGATCACCCAGAAGATACAATTTTGGGAAGGAAGGAAGATCCAATCAGAACAAGATCAACTTTCAGAAACTCTGAAGAATCCCTCATGGGACTGGTTTCTCTTATTGAACCAACAACAATTGATTAAGCACTTCTGGACAATGACTGGATTCTGGCAATGCAAGAGGAGCTGAATCAGTTTACCAGAAATGACGTATGGGATCTGGTTCCCAAACCAAAAGGATTCAACGTCATTGGTACAAAATGGGTGTTCAAAAAAAAACTGAACAAACAAGGTGAAGTCATCAGAAACAAAGCACGACTGGTAGCACAAGGTTATAGTCAGCAAGAGGGGATAGACTATACAGAAACCTTTGCTCCAGTCGCCAGGTTAGAATCTATCAGACTCTTAATATCATTTGTTGTTAATAAAGGCATCACTCTGTATCAGATGGATGTTAAAAGTGCTTTCTTAAATGGCTATATAGATGAAGAGGTATATGTGCACCAACCCCCTGGTTTTGAGAGTTCTTAAAATCCAGAATATGTTTTCAAACTAAAGAAGTCACTCTATGGTCTGAAACAAGCTCCCAGAGCTTGGTATGAAAGACTAAGTAACTTCCTGTTAGAAAAGGAATTCACCAGAGGGAAAGTGGACACAACCTTATTCTGTAAGACAGTTAAGAATGACATGTTAGTATGTCAGATTTATGTTGATGACATCATATTTGGATCCATTAAACCATCTCTGGGAAGAGAGTTTGCTAAATGTATGCAGGCAGAGTTTGAGATGAGTCTAATGGGGGAACTCAAATTCTTTCTGGGCATTCAGATAAATTAAACTCCAGAAAGAACTTACATTCATCAGAGCAAATATGTCAGAGAACTTCTGAAGAAATTTGATCTCTCAGAATGTAAGCCCTAAAGGATTCCAATGCATCCCACGTGCATTCTGGAAAAAGAAGAGGTAAGTAAAAAGGTAGAACAGAAGGTCTACAGAGGTATGATTGGTTCTCTTCTCTATATGACGGCTTCAAGGCCTGACATTCTATTCAGTGTTTGCATTTGTGCTAGATTCCAATCAGATCCTAGAGAATCTCACTTAACAGCAGTTAAGCGAATTTTCAAGTATCTGAAAGGTACTTCTAATCTGGGTTTGTTTTATAGAAAATCAAGTGATTACAGCTTAGTAGGATATTGTGATGCTGACTTTGCTGGAGATAGAGTAGAACATAAAAGCACTTCTGGAAGCTGCCAATTTCTGGGAGAAAATCTGATCTCATGGTCCAGCAAAAGACAATCCATAATAGCACTATCAACAGCAGAAACTGAATACATAGCAGTAGCTGGATGCAGTACGCAAATGCTCTGGATGAAAAGTCAACTTGAGGACTTCAATATATTTGAGAGTAACATCTCTATCCTCTATGACAATACTTCTGCTATTTGTCTCAGTAAATATCCTATTTTTCATTCTAGGGCTAAGCATATAGAAATAAAACATCATTTTATTAAGGACTATATTCAGAAAGGGATTCTTAACTTAAAATTCATTGACACATACCATCAATGGGCTGATGTCTTTACAAAACCTCTTTCTGAAGATAGGTTTAACTTCATTCTGAAACATCTCAGCATGAAGCTTTGCCCAGAATAAATTGTTTTATTTACATATCTTAACCTTCAGAATTCTAGTTATTTTCTGTGAACTACTGATCAACCTGCCTTCAGAATTTTAGAAGTACAGATTGTATCAGAATCTATCCATGAAGATCTGAGTGTTTCATTTCAAGGATAGAAGTGTGTTGTTCACGTAAGCAAGCAGTTGTCATCCATTCATCAGCTACCTTCTGAGGCTGAACACGCGTTCACTTTTATGAAAGGTCAAAAGCGCTGATTGGGTGCATTGAGACACATGTCATGGGTAACCGTTCCTATATCTTTTTGAATCCCCTAAAATTAGTTGTCATTAATGCTTATAATCATTACTAATTGTTTCTCTCTCTTACAGTTTATGTTTTCAAAAATCTATTTAAACTCAAGTTTCATTCTTTACACTCTTTCACTTTTACTCTCTCAATACCTTCTAATTGTTTTCTGTTCGTACTTTCTCAAAAACCCTTTCATCTTTATCAAATTTCCTGTGTGAACATGGCTTCTTCAAGCGTCCAAAACACCAGTGCTCAGAGAACTGATTCTATGGAACAGTACGAAGAACCATACAGAACTCTACTCACGCCCATTGACAACCTGGAAGTTCTTTCAAAACTAATTGTGGATTTTGAAAGTCTTCAAGAAAATGGTTTCAATCTCTCTGAAGAGGTCAATGCTCAAGGATGGAACAGATATTTTGACCGTCTTCTAGGGCCAACGTTTCCAATTCTTGTAAAAGAATTCTGGATTCATCCTTCCTCCTCAAACCATCAAGTTACTTCGTATGTCATGGGGAAGAAGATAGTCATTACTGAAGACCTAATTTCAAGATTGATAGGATACAATGGTGGTGGCGTAAGGTGTATAGACATGGCTGAAAGATGTTCTGATGTTGCTTTAATTGCAAGGGAAATATTCACTGTGGGTCTACCCTCCAGCAAGATTAGGGATCTGAAGGATCATCATAGAATCTGGGCCAAGATAATTCTGGGATGCATCAACCACAGGAAGCCAACCAGCTCTCCTGATTACATAAACATTGATCAGCAGTTTCTGATCTACTTCATCTCCAAAAAGACCAAGGTAAATCTCCCTCACTTGCTATTTAATCATCTGAGGACAAGTGTAAAAGAGACAAGAGAAGATGAGCGTACCAAAAGGGATTGGATACCCCTAGGAAGACACATATAAGATATTCTGACAGAGAATAGGCTGATAGAGCATCTGACTAAAGCACAAAAAATTAGCTCTCTAGAGGCAACTGCTGGGAAGCCTTTGAATGCAAAGAATTTGAAAAAGATGAAAATTATTGAGAACATCAAGAAGGAACCTAGCGTCACTTATTTTGCAACCATCACTTCTAGAAGAATTCCTCTGGATGATTTTCCTCTTTTCTCTGAGATTGACTCCAAGCCTGAGATAATTGTCAGATATTTGGATGCTTGTAAGGCAGATGGCACTGCACCAGGGTTAAATATCCAGGACTTGCAACAGGCGGCACCAGAATTTTTTTTGAAGAAGAACAAGAAAAGAAAGGCAGCAGTAGAAGGATCATCCCAAAGGACTCCAAAAGCTGCTAAAAAGAAAGGTAATCCTTCTTCTGTTACTGTTTTAGAATCAATATCTATATCAACATCTGAACCCTTAACTACCCAATCAGAAACTCCAACCCAACAAACTTTTGATGATTTTGACATAGGGTTTGATCCCTCAGAAACTCTTAGTCTAAGAGAAACTCACTCCCTTCCTATCAATCCAAATTCTGAATCAACTCAACCAGAACTTGCCAAAGTTCTGTCTGACATTGACTCTTTTGACCAAGATATTTCTTCTCCCACACCACATAATCCAAAACCTCTAATCCCTGATAATCCAAACTCCGAAACTACAACAGAAGTTCCACAACCAGATATTCCTCTCTCTCCACAACCAGATATTCCTCATCCACCATCTCCTCAACCTGAACAATCACAACCAGAAGCTCAAACTTCTGAGAACCAACCATCTGAGACCTATGAACCAGAACCTCACAATGATCCATCCAACCAATCTGAAGGACCTACTTCAGATTCAGATACAATCCCCATTCCAAGAATCACTGAACCACTCGCCATCCGTATGCCCCTCACCATCCTGGACATTCCACAAATTCCTTCTTCTCTGGAATCAACACTACCAAATTCCCCAACTAGTCCAATCATTATACCTGATTCTCCCACTCCCTCACCCAAGAGCAATCCAAATGACAACGTTAGACTTGTCATTGATCCACCTGTACTGGAACATTTAGTTGATATATCTCATAAAACCAAAACTGCCATTCCAAAACCAAAACCATCTGAACCCACACCAGATGTTGGTACAATTTTATTGATGTTTGAAACAGGAATGCAGAAGTGGATAACCTCCTTGAAGCAAGCTAGTATAGAGATGACTAATCCTGCTGCTTCTGATTATCTTTGGACAAGTTTCAGAAACTGGCTAAGTTCTAAAACATTGGAGCTAAAAGAACAGAGACAGGTTCAACAGAATTTTAGTGAGATGCTAAAGGTTTTTGAAGACCAAGTTCTGAGCCATCTGCTTAAAGAAGAGATTCTCCCTCTGGACAATGCTCCCTAGTCAGAACATCGTCTTTCAGATGAAGTTCAACCAGAGTCAGAAGGACTCACTCTGACTGCTGCTCCAGAAGAGATGATTTCAGCAGAGGAAATGGTTCAATGTGATCAAGTTGCAGAATGCTCTGAGAAGCATCCAGTTACTGAAGAATCTCCAGCTCCTTCCTATGAAAGGAAAACTCTGGAAGAATTAAAAAGAGCAAATGTTGTTATCCAGGAAAGGTTGGATAAGCAGGATGATACAGACAAAGAAATCAAGAGCATCCTGAGCAAACAAGAGGAAACCAACACCCAGATCAAGGGCTTGCTAGAAGCTTTGTTCACACGCCTTCCTCCTCCCTCTTAGATTTTCTTCTGTTTTAAAATCTGTTTATCTGTAATATTTGTTTTACATTGTTTCTGTTCTGAACTACTTATTATTGCTTCTTCTTTATTATTATAAATCATTGTTTTTGCTCTGATTATATTGCTTTTTGATAACTGACAAAAAGGGGGAGAAAGTAATATGTTTTCAATAACGGTTTACTAAGACAAAAGTTTCAAACATTCTGAAATACTTAACCTCTATCTTCTGAAAAGCTTGAACAGGTACAAAATTCTGATAAAAGACGCAGTTAAACTCTGAAGCTCAAAGACTCGAGGAACTTAAGGGAAGTAATCAACTCAGGGGGAGTTTTTCTTCTTTATTCTAAACCTTTTATTCTTTATTTTTTAATTGAAAAATCTGGTTTTTGTCATCATCAAAAAGGGGGAGATTGTTAGAACATAGTTTGATTCTACAACCCTTGGTTAGAGTTTTGATGATAACAAATATAAAGAATAAATAAATACAAAGAATAAATACAAAGAACAAATATGCTCCTTAAAAATATGTTTTATGTATGCAGAAGTTCTGATCTGATCAGCATCAGAAGATAAGTCATAAAGTATTTCACGCTGAAGCAATCAGATTATACGCTGAAGATTGGTGACCAGAACATGCGCTTAATAACAATAAACTCTGATTCTGAACAAGACATATCAAACCAAGTCATCAATATTCTGAAGCGTCATCAGCAGTTAAGGAAAGAAGACTCTGAAGTGTTACTGAACATTCAAGATAAAATTAATTCTAACGGCTTTCTTCAGACAAGATCTTCTTCAAAAGGAAAGTGTGTTAATATCATTAAACTTACTTTATGGACAACGTCATTATATTGTCTATATAAACAAGTCAGCTTGAAAAAAGAAGCACGTACGTACACACAACAATTTGCTAAGAACACCAACCACGCATACTCAAGCTCTAGCAAATTCATTCTTTATTCTAAGCTTAACCTGTGTGATTTATCACAGTTGTGATAAACTGTTTTGTTAGAAAACAACAACACATTTTTGTTTAATCATATTGTAAAATATTTCCTTGAGATTAACCGGATTGTGGTTGTACTCAAGAAGACTTTAACAGTTGTTAAAGTAGTTGTTGTAATCTTTTGAGATTAGTGGATTAAGACCTCGTTGGAGAGAGGCGAAATCACCTTGACGGGTGGACTGGAGTAGTTTGAGATCAAACGAACCAGGATAAAAATACTGTGTCATTAAGCTGTTTTAGATCCAAGTTTTTCAATTCAACCCCCCCCCCCCCCCCCCCCTTCTTGTGTTTTTCACATCTTCAGTATGGGCATATCTGTTTTTTTATTTTTAAAATCATTAATAAAAGTTGTTTTTGATTCCCAAACTATGTCTTTATTTTCTTATTTTTCTTGGAAAATGGTAATCAGAAAAATCCTTTCGAAATAAATAAAAACTATAAATAAATCTGCACAATCACTTGTTACATGTGTCAGTTTCTAAAATCAATCATAAATCACATGTGCAGATTAATTAAAAACTCGTTGAGTACAATGACCTTGCACCCTCTCCCAACTTTTAATATCATGTGTATATGGCCAAAGAAGAAGAATATGATGAAATCCCATAAGAGGTTTCATGGTTTCTTAAGTGCGAGGGAAGTACCATTCAGCCATATAAAGATTCGTTGGAGATGATTAACATAGGTTCAGAGGAAGATCCAAAGGAAGTCAAGATTGGAGCACTGCTTCATCCTGACGTGAAGAGCATGTTGATTGAATTTTTGAAAGAATATGTGGATATCTTTGATTGGTCTTATCAAGACATGCCTGGTTTGGGTATCGATATTATGGAACATTATTTACCTCTAAAGCCAGAATGTCCACCAATCAATCAGAAGTTGCAAAGAACCCACCCCGACATGGCAGTGAAAATTAAAGAAGAATTTTTGAAGCAGATTGATGTTGGTTTTCTTGTGACATCAGTGTACCCTAAGTGGACTTCCAATATTGTTCCAGTACCAAAGAAAAATGGAAAAGTATGCATGTGTGTCGATTATAGAGATCTAAATAAAGCAAGTCTGAAAGATGATTTCCCATTGTCGTATATTGATATGTTGGTTGATAGTACAACAAAATTCAAATTATTTTTGTTCATGGATAGATTTTCCGGATAATTTCAAATTAAGATGGCCCCTGAGGATATGGAAAAACAATGTTTATAACACCCTGGGGAACATTCTATTACAGAGTGATGCCCTTCGGGTTGAAGAACGCTGGTGCAACGTACCAGAGGGCTATGAAAACTATATTCCATGATCTGATGCATAAGGAAATTGAAGTATATGTTGATGATATGATCGCCAAATATCAAACTGAGGAAGGGCATATAAAATATTTGTTGAAATTGTTTCAACGTTTGAGGAAGTATCGTCTCCGCTTAAATCCAAATAAGTGTACTTTTGGTGTTCGTTCGGGAAAGTTGCTAGGTTTCATTGTCAACCAAAAAGGAATTGAAGTTGACCCTGATAAAGTTAAAGTAATTCTACCTGCACCAAGAACTGAAAAGCAAGTTAGAGGCTTCCTTGGACGTTTGGATTACATTTCTAGATTTATTTCCCATATGACTACAACATGTGAACCGGTCTTCAAGCTGTTAAAGAAATATCAAGGTTGTGTGTGGACGGACGATTGTCAAAGTGAATTTGAAAGCATTAAAGAGTATCTGCTTGAACCTCCTATATTGCTCCCTCATGTTGAAGGAAGACCATTGATTATGTATCTGATTGTGTTAGATAATTCCATGGGTTGTATTTTGGGACAACAAGATGAAACGGGAAGGAAAGAATATGTCATTTATTATCTGAGCAAGAAGTTTACTGACTGTGAGTCACGGTATTCTATGGTGGAAAAAACATGTTATGTTTTTGCCTGAGCAGCAAAGCGATTGCAGTAATATATGTTGAATCATACTACTTGGTTGATTTCCAAAATGGATCCAATTAAGTATATTTTTGAAAAGCCTGCTCTCACTGGAAGAATTACTCATTGGCAGATGTTGTTGTCTGAATATAATATTGAATATCGTACTTATAAGGCTATAAAAAGTATTGTGTTGGCAGAATACCATGCTCATCAACCAGTTGATGATTATCAATTTGTTAAATATGATTTCCCTAATAAGGATGTGATGTATTTGAAAACTAAATATTATGATGAACCTTTGCCTGAGGAAGGCCCCGATCATGAATCTCAGCAGGGTATGGTGTTTGATGGAGCTGTAAATGCTTATAGGAAAGGAATTGGTGTTGTGGTTATCACTCCCCATGGGTGACATATCCCTTTTGTTGCAAGGTTGGCATTTGATTCTACCAATAATATGGCAGAGTATGAAGTTTGTATCATGGGTCTTGAGGAGGTTATACATCTCATAATCAAAATTCTAAATGTATGTAACGATTCAGCTTTGGTAATAAATCAGATTAAAGGAAAATGGGATACTCATCAAGTTGGCTTGATTCCCTATAAAGATTATGCAAGAAGATTATCACCTTTTTTCAATAAAGTTAAATTCCATCATATTCCCAGAGATGAGAATCGGATGGCAGATGCTTTAGCCACTTTGGCTTCAATGTACCAAGTAAATGCTTGGAACGATGTACCTCAGATCACAGTTTGACGTTTGGATAGGCCAGCTCATGTGTTTGCGACAGAGGGAACATCTGATGAAAAACCTTGGTATTATGATATCAAGCACTTTCTCCAAACTCAGGAATACTCAGTTGGTGCGTCGAACAAAGATAGAAAGACATTGAGAAGGTTGGCAGGAAGATTTTTCCTCAATGAAGATGTCCTATACAAAAGAAATCATGACATGGTCTTACTCAGATATGTGGATAAACATGAAGCGGATATATTGATGCATGATATCTATGAAGGTTCCTTTGGTACTCATGCCAATAGACATTTGATGGCACAAAAGATGCTTAGGGCAGGTTACTATTAGCTTACAATGGAATATGACTGTTACAAATTTGCGAAGAAGTTCCATAAGTGTCAGATTTATGCTGACTAGATTCATGTGCCTCCAACGTTTCTCAATGTTATTTCTTCCTTGTGGCCTTTTTATATGTGGGGTATTGATATGATCGAAATGATTGAATCTAAGGCATCGAGTGGACATCATTTCATCTTGGTGGTAATTGACTACTTCACCAAGTGGGTGGAAGCAGCTTCCTAAGCTAATGTTACCAAGCAGTTGGTAGTACGATTTATCAAGAACAATCTTATATATCGGTGTTGTACCCCAAAATTTGCCCACCCATTTCTCAAAAAGGATCATCTATAACTCTCAGGTTTTCTCCTATCAAGTCCCAAGTCTTGAATTACAACTTTTCAAGAAAATCACTCACAAGGGCGAAATGGTCAAAAGCACACTGAAAACAGTCAAATTTTGACTCTTAAATCAAAAACCAAGTTTCAACAATTATATTTCATTAAGACATGAAATTGGTTCATCAAAAATCAGAAGTCAGAAATTACTTTGAAAAAAATCAAATTTTCTAAACATTTGGAAAATTTTCTAACTGTTAAGAGGATATGATACTTCAGAACTTCTGAGTCAGCCTCCACGCAGGTGCAGTTAGAAGTTGCAAACATGGTTCATTCAGAACTTCTGAGTCAGCCTATATGCAGGTGCAGTCAGAAGTTGCAAACATGGTTCAGAACTTGACGCTTCAACCAGAACATGCAGAAGCGATGCTCTTTGGTCAGAACATGATGCTTCAGTCGAAACATGATTCTTCAGCATATGAAGGTTATGTTCAACGCTCCGGTCAGAACATGCCCCTTCAACATTTGGAGGTTACGTTTCTGATCTTCTGCAATCAGAGCATCACCAAATCTCAAGACCTCGTTTAAACAACCTGCTACACTGCTACAGTACAGTACTCTAACCAGCGGTTAATCCAGTCCACGCCTGCATTTTCCCAAATCTTGTGTTTGCACCAAATACAAAAATCTGTGATCAAAAAGCAAAGGAACAGCGTGCGAAAAATTCAAATCCCACCTGTTTTCCCCCCAAAACCACAACAAATTCATCTATAAATAAGTGGCTTCATCACACTTGCAAGGGGCTGGTTTTTGGAGAGAGAGAATCACCAAAAGAAAGAAAAAAGCCTTAAATCCCTGCAAAAATTCCAAGAATCCAAAAAAAACTGTAAACACCAAAATACAAAACCTTAGCATTTGATTCTAGCATCAAAAATCCATTGATCCTTGACTAAAACCATCCCCACAGTTGATGATTCACATATTAGAAGCTATTCTAACTTCTGTATTCATACTTCCATACACTCCCTATTCACCTCCACCTCAAAGAAGTCAGAACATCACCCTTGGGCTATTCTAGAATTTAAAAACTTCCTTCCTACTGAGTACGTGAAGAAGTGGCTTAGAACATCACCAGCGTTCAGGACCAACCTCCAGTTCACATAATCTTTTCAGCTGCAAGGTAAGCTTTTGCTGACTCTTATCACGTTACTTAAGCATTACCAGATTTTCATATTCAAAAATACAATGTAGACATCATGTTTCTGATGTTGTACATATTCTGAGGCTTCACATATTTATCTGCCTAAGTATGGAATAAATCAGTTCAGAACTTCTGGAAGAAATTAGAACTCAGAAAATAGTATTAGCAAATTCATGCTTGCCTCTGATGTATAGTTCTGATATTTCTTGTTTCTGAAATGCTATGAAACCTGTCATAACTGTTATATGTGCAACTTTTGTTCTATTGAAAAATGACTAAGTTGCAGATGTTCTGACTAGCACGGAGAGAGAGAGACGAAGTTCTGGCAGTTGGCATCAGAACTTCGGAAGACTTTTGTGTTCACAGCAGACCCAGAACTTCTGATTTTCCTCTTTCTATTAACGTTTGTTTCTGTTTGTGCAGCACGTCAGAGTCAGAACTTCTGACCTCTTCTGTTTCAGCATTTACGCTGATTCTTTTTTCTTTCCTTCTATCATTTTTTACCATCTCTTTTATTTTTCACCAATCATAAAAAACCAAAAAAATATTTTCTTAAACAAAACTTATTTCTTTTCTTAAATAAATTAGCAATTTACGTTTCTTGCACATTCTGATCCATTTCGATATGGTTGTAATAGTAACTTAGGATTTAATTTTACTTGCAACCCCCATTCATAAACATGTACCCCCATCCCCCTAATGATTGTAATAGCGTAGGATGTTTACTTTCCGCACTTTTATTGCTTTCATATATTGTTAGTAATTAGGGTGTGTATGGCAAGACATGAAATTGACAAATAGATCACCCTAAGCAAGACTAAATGCATGCAATCAAACACACTTGCACACATGCACCCTTAGGGTAATCTCACTTTGTTGCCTATTGGAAAATAGTCATGTCCCTCGAACATGGGCGTTTTAGCAAAGACCCTCGATAAAAGATCGTAGTCCCTCGATGTTGCCTTCGGTAAACGATCTAGTCCCTAAAACGAAATTGCTAAAACGTTCCATGGGTTGCCTTCTATGACTATATAAACGTCCCAATGCCCATCCCTTCACATCCAATGATGGGGCTTCTTACCAAATCAATGGTAAGATAGCAACATCTAAAGGAGGAGGAAAAGCATATTTAAGACCTTTTGAGTGGGTAGATTTCTCCTAGTTGCTTGCTTGCTCACAACAAAAACATTTTATACACTCACACTTCCATTTGAAACATTTTCAAAATATAACACTTTGTACGCGTTCTTATATAAACGAGAGCCATTACAAAGAAAACCCTTTTCAAAATCACTTTCAAAAACACATCCCACAAACACCTCTTTGAACTATTTTCAAAACAAAAATTTGTACGCATTCTTATAGAAAAGAGAATCATTACAAAGTCACACTTTCAAAATACTTTCAAAACCCCACACCACAAACACATTCAAACAAAAGCAAGTGATCTAGCGAGTAACTAAGAGCCCATGGAAAACCATGGATGAAAAGGGTGATAATACCTTCCCTTTTCATAATCTACCCCCCGAACTCAAAAACATCTCTAAAGGTCTTTCATGTGCATTTTCACCTTTCCTTTTGGATAAAAGGAAAGTTGGTGGAGACTCTTGCTAAACCACAACATTTGCAAACACAAACGCAAAACACCTAAGTCAGTTATCCCACCGTATCATAGAACTGGCGACTCTGCTGGGGAAATACTTAAAAGTGGGGTTACCTTAGGGTTAGATCACATTTACTTGCTATCATTTGTTTGAATTGCTTGCTTTACATTATTGGTTCCTTGCTTGGGTTTGTTTTGATCCTCTACCCGGATTTGGGGCACCTTTTTAGGTAAGTAGCAATAGATTGTGGAAACTGTACGGTGTAGACTGATATGGTTGAAACAATGGCTACGTTAGTGTGACACATTTGTTGGTACCGATATCCCTTGTGTTGAAACGAGGAGAATACGGGGCCTCTGAGTGGCGTCGTGAAGCACTAACTGACCTTAGAACCTTACTTGACTAATTTGGCCATTAGGACGTAGTGAGATAACCGGTTTCGGTGTAGAGCTGAAAATTGGTTGATACTCGATGCTACACTCATTGAGACTGGACTTTTGGGATATCTCGGCCCCAAGAAAAGATTGATTGTGCTGAGACAATGCCTAAGAGAAAGGTCAATGATATTGAGATCCCTTAGAACCCGGTTACTATTAACAAGGATAGGTTGATCCAACTAAACTTCAAGAGGGTACTCACCTACAAACTCCATGCAAGCCTAAAACTAAGGATTTGTCTGCTTTGTGTGAATATGATTATTTGTATATAAACTTGCTTACCTCACATATCTGTACATAACATCATAACATCATACCATAGCATTTTCAATAGCCGTTTCAAGGATCTCGAGGGCCTATGATGCAGGGTCACGTTGAACCAGACGTCTATCAAGGGGCAAGGGGATTTATTTTCCTCTAACCAAACACCGTCAAAATCAGGTACAACAAACCAGAGTCAAGGGCTATGACCCACTCTATATGGTGAGCTTGACTCTTGAAGAAGGACTCTTAATGACACGAAGTTTCTTCAATCAAGCTGCAACCAAATTCTAACAGTTTCTTGTTTACCCCGCGAGATCCTTGAAAACATCGCATACATATATCATACATATCACTGCATAACAGGTCTTCTAGTACAGGTCTATCATGTTCTCGCTGTTTATTTCAGCAATGGCTCTCAAACAAGACAACTGAGATCTTCAAACTCAAGAAGCTCAGTTCAGGGATATATTCCTAAACCTATCCAAGGGGCAGGAAGAGTTGAAAACACTCCTCGTTGAGAACTTGGTCAAGAAAAGTCCTGAAGACAATAAGGACGAACGGTTGGAACAACTGCAAGCTAAGTTGAAGCAATGAGAACCCAGATGCTAGGGTAAATGGCTCTTATCCAAGGCCTAGCCTAAGGACAAGAAGAGCTGAGAGCCATTATCAATAAATTTCATCAAGATGGATACAACCGTATGAAGCAAACAGCTGAGGTTGGGGACCAAGTCATTGATCAACCTCCAAGAAGACAAGAGTTTGGTTTGGTAAAGAGTGGACATTTCCAAATTGCTACTACCTCTCGGGTCCAACAACAACCTCACCAAAAACAACAGGGTAATCAGAGTAAGCTGGATATACCCAAAAGGAAGTTTACCAAACTCAACATGTAGATGTCTCAAGCTTTGCAACACCTGTTAAGGATGAATCTGATTTTGTTGATAGGACCTCATCTGAATCCCAAGACTTTGTCCCCTAACTACAATCCTGATGCAAGGTGTGCATACCACTCCAACAACCCGGGGCATGATACTGACGACTGTTGAAGGTTGAAATATGAAGTTCAAAACTTGATTGATGAAGGGGTGTTGGATTTTACACAAGATGGTCAGGCTGAGTTATTCTACCTTCCCTCAAAGACACACCATCTGAAGTGACAAATTCATGCAAAGAGGCTTTTGTTCATTAGAATTTTCAATTTGTAATTTTATTTTGATTGTTCGAACATCTATTCATGTTAAACTTTGTTACTTTATCAATGCATTTCATATGTCTGTTTTGAATCAATTCATTTGTATTCACTATATTTAAACTGCTTCCCTTTTTGTGATATTCAACTCTCGATCAAAAGCTCTAAGCCTTTAGAGGGAGGATGACGAAAACAATACCACAGTCTCTATAGTATGCTTTTGAACAGACCTTGCTGACGATGTACAGGCATTGTTTCAAATCCAAAACAGTGGATTTATAAGGAAGATAATCCCTAGTCAACCCCTTTGAGCCAAAGAAGTAGGAGTTTTCATTTCACACAAATTAAAACCCTTAATCACAACCTGGGGCAGGGTAGTTTTCTCAGTCAACTCAGACGTGCATTCAGTCACAATCTTCCGCTTCGTACATAATGAATGGCATCAAATACGTCCTTCCAAATCAAAATACGGTGTTGGTTCCGCATGATTGTCAAGACAGGCAGTCATTATCTCTCCAAATAAGATCTCGCTAAGTCAAAACCTATGAAGGAGACCTAAGAAAAAAACGGGGGCATCCCGCTGACTATAATCAAAAAGAAACAGTTCAGGCAAAAGACAGGGATAGTAATATCAAAAATAAAGAGGTCATACAAATCCTCGACAAAAAAGATGTCTGCTTATTCAAAATAAACTGTCAGTATCTGAACCATCACCGGAACATCAATAACAATATTCCAGAACTCAACTAGGATTTTAAACGTGCAATTAACTGAGCATAGGACTGAAGAATATCACGAAGAGAGGGTGGGTACAAATAAATTTTGAGCCTTTATCCTTTGTTTCTTGAACCGTGAACCAGGCCACATTATAACCCTTAAAAGTCCTAGCTGAAGCATGGGTTAGTTCGAAAGCATATTGTTACAAAAGGTATCCTGACTCCTGTAGGGTTCGCTATAAATCCCGAGTTGATATCACACTTTTACAAAATTTGTTTGTTCTACTAAAAAATGAATTTTCAAACTTCAAGACAGACATAGGCTTTGCATTCTTTAAATGACATTGTTTTCATATGACTAGTTGTTTGACAATAGAGAAATCCGCACAATGGATATTCAATGAACAGACATCCTCTCAATGGACAACATCACCTCAAGTGGAAAAACACTTCCAACCAAGGGGCACGGCATGATCACTGTCCATCATCTAGGGAAGTCAAGTCAAGATTCAAAGAATCTCTCAAAGATGCCAAATAGCCAGGGGCAGATCTCCATCTGAATCACTTGGGGCATTGGGCATGAATCCCAACAACGAATCTTGTACGATCAAACAAACATCTTCTGGTAGTGTGGCAATACTTACTACTATGGACAGTGACAATTCTCTGTACCCGGTGAACATGGACATAGTCGGAAAATACTATGCATGAACAAAGACCCGCTAGGTTGACTGGCCTAGGCAAAAATAAGGGCATCCCGACGAATCAAAAAAGGTTCGGGCAAAAATTAGGGATAAAAAACAAAAAAATATGTACACCCGGTAAGCCGAAAACCTGAAAAGGCGGCTTGAGCAAAAAATGGTATCCCGGTGGACTGAAAACCCGAAAGGGCGGTCCAGGCAAAAGTTAGGGATTAAAGCGTACGACTATGTCCCGTCATCTTATCACTTGTCTATTAGTAGAAGACTTATCATTCCGATCGGAAGTTACCAAGCACCTCATAAATTGGGATAACACTCAATCCACAAGGTCTCCGCAGGCACTTTCTCCAGCAGGTACAGGGGCAGAAAAGTCCTGATGCGAAGTCATTTTCATATCCTCAGCATACGACCCTGTGACATCTACACTCCCCATAGAGTAGAGGCAACCAAAGTTTTGATCTCTGCTTCCTCAAACAGGAGTTACTTTCCATATCCAAGTTCCTTCAGAGAACCGACATCTATGTTCCCCATCCAAATTTTGTAATCGCAAGCGGTTCATATAGTTTTCTCCCGAGAAGAGTTTATTTCTCTAGGTACAGGAGTTCAATCCCTAATAGAGCCCATTACTTCGGTTATTGGAAATTCACCTTTCAAGATGGTTCCCCGCAGAGTTATTCTCAAGCAGGGTCTCTCCCCGACAGAACCTTCATAAATGAGGTGTAAATCCCAAGCATAGTCACTTCCATTCATCATCCCCAGCGGGAGTAGAAGAACCACTTTTTCTACGACGGTCAGGAATTTAGTTTCCAATACTCTCCAACAGCAACCAGGGATTTATTTTCCCAGACTCGGACGTGTCACAATAGCATTTCATGTTCATACATCATGACATGCGCATACATATTGCATACATCATAATCTCATTTATTTTGAGAACATCATCCCACCATGCATTTCATGCATCGCATATGATTAACCCTGTTATCTTTTCAGGAAAGACAATTATCATCAACAGTCCCATCAGTTATACATGTCACATATGTAAACAACTAATAGAAAATCAGTTCCCGAAACCAAACGGGTCAACTAATCCACAAGATCAAATGAAGTGACCTTACTATCCAGGTTCCTTCTCACAACCCTACTATCCAGGCTTTCATTCCGAAGTAACCCTACTATCCAGGTTCCTTCTCATAGCCCTACTATCTAGGCTTTCATTCCAAAGTAACCCTACTATCCAGGTTCCTTCTTACAACCCTACTATCCATGCTTTCATTTATAAGTAACCCTACTATCCAGGTTCCTTCTCACAGCCCTACTATCTAGGCTTTCATTCCGAAGTAACCCTACTATCCAGGTTCCTTCTCACAACCCTACTATCCAGGCTTTCATTCCGAAGTAACCCTACTATCCAGGTTCCTTCTCACAGCCCTATTATCCAGGCTTTCATTCCGAAGTAACCCTACTATCCAGGTTCCTTCTCACAACCCTACTATCCAAGCTTTCATTTCGAAGTAACCTTACTATCCAGGTTCCTTCTCACAACCCTACTATCCAGGCTTTCATTCCGAAGTAACCCTACTATCCAGGTTCCTTCTCACAGCCCTAATATCCAGGATTTCATTCCGAAGTAACCCTACTATCCAGGTTCCTTCTCATAGCCCTACTATCCAGGCTTTCATTCCGAAGTAACCCTACTATCCAGGTTCCTTCTTACAGCCCTACTATCCAGGATTTCATTCTGAAGTAACCCTACTATCCAGGTTCCTTCTCACATCCCTACTATCCAGGCTTTCATTCCGAAGTAACCCTACTATCCAGGTTCCTTCTCACAGCCCTACTATCCAGGCTTTCATTTCGAAGTAACCCTACTATCCAGGTTCCTTCTCACAACCCTACTATCCAGGCTTTCATTCCGAAGTAACCCTACTATCCAGGTTCCTTCTCATAGCCCTATTATCCAGGCTTTCATTTCGAAGTAACCCTACTATCCAGGTTCCTTCTCACAGCCCTACTATCCAGGATTTCATTCTGAAGTAACCCTACTATCCAGGTTCCTTTTCACAGCCCTACTATCCAGGCTTTCATTCTGAAGTAACCCTACTATCCAGGATCCTTCTCACAGCCCTATTATCCAGGCTTTCATTCCGAAGTAACCCTACTATCCAGGTTCCTTCTCACGGCCCTATTATCCAGGCTTTCATTCCGAAGTAACCCTACTATCCAGGTTCCTTCTCACAGCCCTACTATCCAGGCTTTCATTCCAAAGTAACCCTACTATCCAGGTTCCTTCCTACAAGCCCTACTATCCAGGATTTCATTCCGAAGTAACCCTAATATCCAGGTTCCTTCTCACAGCCCAACTATCCAGGCTTTCATTTCGAAGTAACCCTACTATCCAGGTTCCTTCTCATAGCCATACTATCCAGGCTTTCATTCTGAAGTAACCCTACTATCCAGGTTCCTTCTCACAGCCCTACTATCCAGGCTTTCATTCCGAAGTAACCCTACTATCCAGGTTCCTTCTCACAGCCCTACTATCCAGGCTTTCATTCCGAAGTAATCCTACTATCCAGGTTCCTTCTCACAGCCCTACTATCCAGGCTTTCATTTCAAAGTAATCCTACTATCTAGGTTCCTTCTCACAATCCTACTATCCATGCTTTCATTCTGATGTAACCCTACTATCCAGGTTCCTTCTCACAGCCCTACTATCCAGGCTTTCATTTCGATGTAACCCTACTATCCAGGTTCCTTCTCACAGCCCTACTATCCAGGATTTCATTTCGAAGTAACCCTACTATCCAGGTTCCTTCCCACAAGCCCTACTAACCAGGCTCTCATACCGAAGTAACCCTACTATCCAGGTTCCTTCTCCCTTATCTCCAGACAACAGGTTACAACACTGTAAAGCCTGGACCCGATCAAATAAGGTCGATTTCACATTTCCCCAGCGAGTTGTTGTACAGCTTGGACCCTGACCAGGTATACAGTCTACTTTCACCTCTTCAATCAAGATTTAATTCTGCAGTAGAGTAATGGACAACCAAAAGCTCCTAGACTTTACTTCCTAGTGCATGAATCAACATTCCCTGGCAAAGTCCCCCTCGACAGCAGGTACAGGAATTTTCACCGAGGAATCTCTTATGCAATCGATCTTCTTCGGATGGTATCTTTAAGCCCATCTCCAAAGATTCCTCGTCGCCTTCCAAATAGAATCTGTAAGCCCATTTCTGACATCTCCAATCAATATTACTTCATGCGATTTAGAATTTCTGGGCACTCTAGTGTTCAATCATCTTCCACCTTCAGATCACGAAAGGCTGACCAGTCAATCTGCATCCTCAGGCTTAAGAAGATTGAACATGGGCAACTGTTGTACCCCAAAATTTGCCCTCCCATTTCTCAAAAAGGATCATCCAGAACTCTCAGGTTTGCTCCTATCAAGTCCCAAGTCTTGAATTACAACTTTTCAAGAAAATCACTCACAAGGGCAAAATGGTTAAAAGCACACTGAAAAAAGTCAAATTTTGACTCTTAAATCAAAAACCAAGTTTCAACAATTATATTTCATTAAGACATGAAATTGGTTCATCAAAAATCAGAAGTCAGAAATTACTTTGAAAGAATCAAATTTTCTAAACATTTGGAAAAATTTCTAAGTGTTAAGAGGATATGATACTTCAGAACTTCTGAGTCAACCTCCATGCAAGTGGAGTCAGAAGTTGCAAACATGGTTCATTCAGAACTTCTAAGTCAGCCTATATGCAGGTGCAGTCAGAAGTTGCAAACGCGGTTCAAAACTTGACATTTCAATCAGAACATGCAGAAGCGATGCTCTTTGGTCAGAACATGATGCTTCAGTCAGAACATGATTCTTCAGCATATGAAGGCTATGTTCAACGCTCCGGTCAGAACATGCGCCTTCAATATTTGGAGGTTACGTTTCTGATCTTCTGCAATTAGAACATCACCAAATCCCAAGACCTCGTTTAAAAAACCTACTGCACTGCTATAGTATAATACTCTAACCAGCGGTTAATCCAGTCCGCGCCTGCATTTTCCCAAATCTTGTGTTTGCACCAAATACAAAAAGCTGTGATCAAAAAGCAATGGAACAGCGTGCCAAAAATTCAAATCCCATCTGTTTTTCCCCCAAAAACTACAACAAATTTATCTATAAATAAGTGGCTCCATCACACTTGCAAGGGGCTGGTTTTTGGAGAGAGAGAATCACCAAAAGAAAGAAAAAAAAGCCTTGAATCCCTGCAAAAATTCCAAGAATCCAAAAAAAACTATAAACACCAAAATACAAAACCTTAGCATTTGATTCTAGCACCAAAACTCCATTGTTCCTTGACTAAAACCATCCCCACAGTTGCTGATTCACATATTAGAAGCTATTCTAACTTCTGCATTCATACTGCCATACACTCCCCATTCACCTCCACCTCAAAGAAGTCAGAACATCACCCTTGGGCTGTTCCAGAATTTAAAAACTTCCATCATACTGAGTAGGTGAAGAAGTGGCTCAAAACAACACCAGAGTTCAGGACCAACCTCCAGTTCACAGAATCTTTTTAGCTGCAAGGTAAGCTTCTGCTGACTCTTATCACGTTACTTAAGCATTACCAGATTTGAATGTTCAAAAATACAATGTAGACATCATGTTTTTGATGTTGTACATATTCTGAGGCTTCACGTATTTATCTGCCTAAGTATGGAATAAATCAGTTCAAAACTTCTGGAAGAAATTAGAACTCAGAATTAGGATTAGCAAATTCATGCTTGCCTCTGATTTATAGTTCTGATATTTCTTGTTTCTGAAATGCTATGAAACTTGTCATAACTGTTATATGTGCAACTTCTGTTCTATTGAAAAATGACTAAGTTTCAGATATTCTGACTAGCACAGAGAGGGAGACAAAGTTATGGCAGTTGGCATCATAACTTCTGAAGACTTTTGTGTTCACAGCAGACCCAGAACTTCTGACTTTCCTCTTTCTATTAACGTTTGTTTCTGTTTGTGCAGCACGTCAGAGTCAGATCTTCTAACCTCTTCTGTTTCAGCATTTATGCTGATTCTTTTTTCTTTCCTTCTATCATTTTTTGCCATCTCTTTTATTTTTCACCAATCATAAAAAACCAAAAAAAAAATTTCTTAAACAAAACTTATTTCTTTTCTTAAATAAATAAGCAATTTACGTTTCTTGCACATTCTGATCCATTTCGATATGGTTGTAATAGTAACTTAGGATTTAATTTTACTTGCAACCCCCATTCATAAATATGTACCCTTATCCCCCTAATGATTGTAATAGTGTAGGATGTTTACTTTCCGCACTTTTATTGCTTTCATATATTGTTAGTAATTAGGGTGTGTATGGCAAGACATGAAATTGACAAATAGATCACCCTAAGCAAGACTAAATGCATGCAATCAAACACACTTGCACACACGCACCCTTATGGTAATCTCACTTTGTTGCCTATCAGAAAATAGTCATGTCCCTCGAACATGGGCGTTTTAGCAAAGACCCTCGATAAAAGATCGTAGTCCCTTGATGTTTCCTTCGGTAAACGATCTAGTCCCTAAAACGACATTGCTAAAACGTTCCATGGGTTGTATTCTATGACTATATAAACGTCCCAATGCCCATCCCTTCACATCCAATGATGGGGCTTCTTACCAAATCAATGGTAAGATAGCAACATCTAAAGGAGGAGGAAAAGCACATTTAAGACCTTTTGAGTAGGTAGATTTGCTCCTAGTTGCTCGCATGCTCACAACAAAAACATTTTATACACTCACACTTCCATTTGAAACATTTTCAAAAGATAACACTTTGTACACGTTCTTATAGAAATGAGAGCCATTACAAAGAAAACCCTTTTCAAAATCACTTTCAAAAACACATCCCACAAACACCTCTCTGAACTATTTTCAAAACAAAACTTTGTACGCATTCTTATAGAAACGAGAATCATTACAAAGTTAAACTTTCAAAATACTTTCAAAACCCACACCACAAGCACATTCAAACAAAAGCAAGTGATCTAGCGAGTAACTAAGAGCCCATGGAAAGCCATGGATGAAAAGGGTGCTAATACCTTCCCTTTTCATAATCTACCCCCCGAACTCAAAAACATCTCTAAAGGTCTTTCCTGTGCTTTTTCACCTTTACTTTTGGATAAAATAAAAGTCGGTGGCGACTCTTGCTAAATTGCAACATTTGCAAACACAAACACAAAACACCCAAGTCAGTTCTCCCACCGTATCACAGTCGGTATGATGTGCCAAGCAGGATTATGACTGACAACAGCTCAAATTTGAACAACAAGATGATAACAGAAATTTATGTAGAATTCAAGATTGTCCATCAGAACTCGTCTCCTTACAGGCCTAAGATGAATGGGGTTGTTTAAGCCGCTAACAAAAACATTAAGAAGATCATCCAGAAGATGTTTGTTACCTATAAGGATTGGCATGAGATGCTCCCTTTTCTTTGCATGGGTATCGTACATCCGTCTGCACTTCAATAGGAGAAACATAGGTCTCTCTTATGTATGGCATGGAAGAAGTGCTCCCTGTCTAGGTTGAGATTCCCTCCTTGCGTGTGATAATGGAAACCAATTTGTCAGAGGCTGAATGAGTCTAGAACAAGTTTGAGCATTTGAACTTGATTGAAGAAAAGAGAATGAAGACTTTATGTCATGGTCAGTTATATCAGAAAAGAATGAAGAAAGCTTTCGATAATAAGGTCAAGCCTCGTGAATTCAGATAAGGCGACCTCGTGCTCAGAAAGATCATGTCTTTTAACACTAATTATAGGGGCAAGTGGACTCCCAATTATGAAGGCCCATATGTTGTCAAGAAAGCCTTCTCTAGCAGTGCATTGATTCTTGAAACTATGGATGGAGAAGAGTTCCCACGTTTAATGAGTGTTGACGCAGTCAAGAAATACTTTGCCTAAAATAAAAGAACAGCTTGCTAAGTTGAAAACCCGAAAGGGCGACTTAGGCAAAAAAGAGCATCTCGGTAGGCTAAAAATTCGAAAGGGAGATCTAGGCAAAAGTAAGAGATACAAATAGAATAAATCTTCCCACTAGGTTGAAAACCCGTGAAGGAAACCTAGGCAAAAGTTAGGGATTTCTTGGCAAGTAACTGCATCAGACAAGACTTGATCATTGAAGCAATAATTTTCTCGAATCCTCATCACACTTCAACTGAAGTCTCTGCTCAAGATTTCAAAGTTGTTAGGAAGAATAGTGGTAATTGTATTTCAATGTATCTTTTCTAAATATTTACCATTTTCCAAACTTTGTAATCATCCATGGAGTCTCGCCATTCGCGGACTACCATTCTATTAATAAAGTTTGAGCCTTTATCCAATTCTTTGTAGTTCTTATTTTATCTGTTTGCAAAGATTTCATTTATTATTGTTAGTAATATTCAAAATAAAAAGACTTAATAATAAAAATGTTTTTGAAAAGAATTTACAAATTACTTTTTACTTCAGATTTTGTGATTCAAGTAGAACAAAAGTAGTGATTCCAAGGATGGACGAACTCTAAAGTTTTGAAAAGATACCCCAAGAAAGCTTTCCCAGGTTACTCTTGCTGATGTGTGCATAGTCCACTTATACTTCATTCATTGGATAATTGTATTTTATGCCAATCAATATGTGGTGTGGTGTTGGATTTGTAACCCCATTTTCCCCAATTAAGTTTTGGTTCTCCAAGTTGTTATATGGTTTTGGGTTTATGTGGTTTGATACCTCCCTCACATTTTCCCCCACTTAAGTCTTGGTTCAGATTTTTCTCCAGGTTGATTATTTTGATTTTGGGTTTGCACAGTTTGATGCCTCTATACCAGATTCTCCAGTCAGGACTTGACGCGGATTTTCCCCAGCTGAACAGCTAGACAAGGGTAATATCTTTTCTAAGAAGTGTTGAAACAACTGTCAATTTTTTGGGTTTTCTCTCGCCAAGTGTTAGGTTTGATTTAAAATCCCAATAATTTCTATTTCTTATTGTATTGTTAAACTTCTTAGATCCCCAAATGAAGTTGAGATGATGCTTCTCTCTAAAGGTGAATATCCCCATGAAGTTTCATAAATTTCTCCCGAGAGAAGTCTGTACAACTATTATTCTTGATATTGAATAATGTATTTGGGTTTACCTTGATGATATGGTGTTATTTTCCCCAACAAAGTAGGTTTGGATTCCCAGTTGAATCTAGATGATAGGATATTATCTTTCCTAATGAAGTCTATATGTTATTCCCCGGTGAAGCCTGAATGAGGGTAATTTATCCCTGCATCTGTATTGGTTTATTGCTATCAGATTGTGCTTTGATTATTTTCAAACTATGTTTCTTCCCAGTGGAGTTAAGTCATGAAGTAGGACTTTGTTTCCTCAGTTTGGTGCTTATTTTCTTATGGAATCTTAATCCTGGATATGACTTAGTTGAGTGTTAACTTTATCCAAGTTGGTTTTTTTTTGGTTATCCCCATTGCAGTGTGTTATTTTCTGGCACCATACACATGATAACATTCATACATTCATACATAGATCATGCATAGATGATTTAAAATTCATCGCTAATTTGCATTCATTGATGTTTTTATTGGCATATTACCCTATTTGAAGAGGTATGTTACCCTCTCTCCAATAGATTGTCAACCTTAAGCAGAAAGTGTATATCCCTTCAATTTCCCCATTAAGTTATCCCTCGTGGAAGGATTTTTTTTTAGCCTTCCTATTCAGCTCGTTATCTGGATAGAATGTGATCCCCTTTTGAGTTTATTCCTCATCAGGTGTTGTCTTGGTTGATTGTTTCACTCTGGTTATTTCTGGTTTAAATTTGTGGTCCCTGACAACATTTTTATTCTGATTTATGTAGGCTCTGAGCCCTGGATTGAGAATATGTATTTATTTTGCACGAGAATACTTTACCTCCTCAGCAGGAATGTATTAGCAATTTCCCCATAGAAGTCAAGATTATTTTCCCAAGAGGTTTCTTATAACAGCAAGTGGTCGATCTCTTTATTTGAGCAACCTTTTCTTCCCCAGTAAGTTTGTTAATGCCAGAGAAGATGTTTTACTCCGATGAATGGTAGTCT